>CM038049.1:91328929-91341429 GCA_021397845.1 Areca catechu | reverse complement strand
CCGGGTTCGCCGCATTGGATGAAACCAAGACGCTCCGGGCGGGTGCCCGTGCCGTGCGCGTCGAGACACGGGTCCCGAGAGCGTGGGCGCGACTCCGAACCCTCCACGAGGACCCGGTGAGCGCCCACGCTACCGCGACCGTGCCATGGCGACGGAGACCCGAATCCCATGGCGAGCCCCGGCATCGCACGGCCGGATGCGGGGCACGCCCGGGCGGGGGCACGGACGGCAGGCCGCAGGATGCACGCGGGCACGCGGGTCGCGGCACCGCCGGGTGCAGGTCATCGGGCGTGCGCGAGTCATCGCAGGGGCGTGCCCGTGCCATGGCACAGCCGGGCGCAAGTCACCGGGCGCGCGCGGGCCATGTCCCGCCGGGCGCGAGGCCCCGAACGCGCACAAGGGCACGGCGGGCTCGGGCGCGCGCGGGTCGTGGCACTAGCGCGAGCGCGTCGTGGCACGGTGTACGCGGGTCACCGGGCGCTCGCGTGCGGGCCATGGCACGGAAGCGCACGGGTCACGGCGCTGCCATGCGCAGGGCGACGGGAGCGCGCGCATGGGTAATGGCACCGCCGGGCGCGAGGCACCGAGCACGCACAAGATCAAGGCGGGCTCGAGCGTGCGCGGGTCATGGCACGGGCGTGCGCGGGTCACGGTGCTGCCATGCACAGGGCAACAGGAGCGCGCGCACGCGGGTCATGCCACCTCCGGGCGCGCACAAGGGCACTGCATGCTCGGGCAAGCGCGGGTCATGGCACGGGCGTGCGCGGGTCACCGGGTGCACGCAGGCATGGGTCACGGCACGGGCGTGCACGAGTCACGGAGCTGCCGTGCGCAAGTCAACGGGCGCGGGTCACGGCGCGGGCATGCGTGGGTCACGGCACTGTCGGGTGCAAGGCAACGTGCACGGGTCACGGCACTGGCGTGCGCGGGCCACGGCACGGGCGTGCACGGGTCACGGAGCAGCCGGGCGCGCGTGCGGGTCGCGGTGCGTGCTTGCACATGTCACGGCACTGCCGGGCTCGGGTCATCGGGCGCGCGCGCGGGCCACGGCACTGGCATGCGCGGGTCATGCCACGGGCGTGCACGGGTCATGGTGCTTCCAGGCACGGGTCAGGGCACGGGCGTTCGCGGGTCACCGGGCGCCCGAGCGGGTCACGGCGCCGCAGGGCGCGCGCGCGCGGGTCATGGCACGGACGCGCGCGGGACATGGCACGGGCGCGCGCGGGTCATGGGGGCGCCTGGCCCGTGTCACCCGGCGCGCGCTCGGGTCATGGCACAGGCTTGCACGGGTCACGGCGCTGCCGGGCGCGAGGAGCCGTGCGCGGGCCAAGGCACGGGCGGGCGCAAGGCACGCGCGGGTTGTGCCAAGGGCGTGCGCTGGTCACGGCACGGGCGGGTGCGAGGCACCGAGCTCGCGCGAGGGCACGGTGCGTGCCAGTCCTAGCACGGCGTGCGCTGGTCATGGCACGGGCCGGTGCATAGCACCGGGCGCGAAGACTTGCACCGGGCGCACGCGCGGGTCTTGGCAAGGGCGTGAGCGGGTCACGGCACCGCCGGGCGCGGGCACCAGGCGCGGGCGTGCGCGGGTCGCGGCACCGCCGGGCGCAAGGCCACGGCCACGTGCAAGGGAGCGGGCATGCGGGGGATGCGGCACCGCCGGGCGCAAGGCCCCGGGCGTGCGCGGGTCGTGGCACCGCCGGGCGCAAGGGGCCAGGCGCGGTCATGCACGGGTCATCGCACCGGCGGGCGCAAGGCCCCGGGCGTGCGCAAGAGCATGGCCGTGCGCGGGTCAAGGCGCTGCCGGGTGCAAGGGGCAGCGCACGGGCGTGCACGGGTCATGGCACGGGCGTGCGCAGGTCACGGCACTGCCGGGTGCAAGGGGCAGCGCGTGGGCGTGCACTGTCATGGCACGAAAGTGCACGGGTCACCGGGCGCGCGCGCGCACGGTCATGGCACCGGAGTGCACGAGTCACCGGGCATGCACGCCCGGGTCATGGCACGGGCATGGGCGGTTCACGGCACGGGAGTGCAAGGGTCACCGGGCATGCGCGCGCCCCGGTCATGGAACGGGAGTGCACGGGTCACCAGGCGCGCGTGCGCCCCGGTAATGGCATGGGCGTGCGCGTGTCATGGCACGGGAGTGCACGGGTCACCGGGCGCGCGCGCACGTGTCATGGCTCGGTGTACGCGGGTCATGGCACGGGAGTGCACGGGTAACCCGGCGCGCGCGCGCCCGAGTCATGGCACGGGCATGCGCGGGTCCTGGCAGCGCCGGGCTCGAGTTCCCGGGCGCGTGCATGGGCGCGGGCGTGTGCGGGTCCTGGCAGCGCCGGGCTCGAGTCCCCAGGCGCGCGCATGGGCACGGGCGTGCGCGGGTCCTGGCAGCGCCGAGCGCGGGGCACCGGCGCGCGCACGAGCACGGGCGTGCTCACGAGCATGGGCGTGCGCGGGTCAAGGCAGCGCCGGGCGCAGGGCACCGGGCGCGCGCACGGGCGCGGGGCACCAGGCGCGCGCACGAGCGCGGGGCACCGGGCACGGGCGGGCACGGGTCCTGGCAGCGCCGGGCACGAGACAACGGGCGCGCGCAAGGGCGCTGGCGGGCGTTGGTCCTGGCAGCGCCGGGCACAGGGCACGGGCGCGCGCACGGGTGCGGGCGGGTGTGGGTCCTGGCAGCGCCGGGTGCGGGGCAACGGTCAAGCGCACGGGCCCGGGCGGGTGCGGGTCCTGGCAATGCTGGGCGCGGGGCACCGTGCGCGCGCTTGGGCGCGAGGCACCGTGCGCGCGCTTGGGCGCGGGCGAGTGCGGGTCCTGGCAGCGCCGGGCGCGGGTCACGCGGGGCGTGTGCGGACGCGGGGCATACCCCCGAATTTGCAATGCTGCTCGCGACCCAGGAACCCCCGGGGTGGACCTTGGCCGGATGCCCCACGCGGGTAGTAGGTTGGCAAGCCCCCTTGCGGGCGGGGTGCGGGTCATGGCCGCCCCAGATGCGCATCCGCGCGCGTCCAGGCGCGCGTCCCGGCCCTCCCCCGCTTTTGCAACGTTGCTCGCGACCATTGGGTACTCCCCCGGGTATCTGTTTTGGATTTTCTGCTCGCGCGGCGCGCGCCCACGCCGCCTTGGACTCACGTCCTGGCTGCTCTGTGATCGCGCCCGTGTCGTGCCCTCCAGGACTCGCGTCCTGCGCTATGTGGTTCGAGTCCTGGCCGCCCTTTTGCCCCGCGCATGGTGCGCACATCCTGGACATCCTGGACTCGCGTCCGGGGTGCGCTGGGTGCTCTCTCGTGCTTGGCCGTCCGTGACTCGGGTCCAGTGACATTGGGGCACGAGTCTTGGTCCTCCCTTGCATTCGCAAGCTAGTTTTGTGCCTCGGAACACCCCGGGATGCCCCTTCTTCGCCCCTTCCGAGTGCCGGATCTTCACGGCCGCGCGCGCGCGGAACAATGGTCTGTGCCGTCCGGTCGACGTCCCGGTCCTTTGGCTCCGTTCGGATCCTTCGCGCAGAAACGCGACCGCACGCGTGCGGAACCAAGGTCGGTGTCCTCCGGTCCAGTCGACCTCTCGGTCCCGCTCCTTCGTCTCCGTCCGGATCCTTCGGGCGAAAACATGGCCGCGCGCGCGCAGAACCTAGGTCAGTGTGCGATGCTCCGGTCGACCTCCCGGTCCCGCTCCATCGGCTCCGTCCGGATCCTTCAAGCGAAAACGAGGACGCGCGCGCGCGGAACCAAGGTCGGTGTGCGATGGTCCGGTCGACCTCCCGGTCTCGCTCCATCGCCTCCGTCCGGATCCTTCGGGCGAAATCACGGCCGCGCGCGAGCGGAACCAAGGTCGGTTTTCGATGGTCCGGTCGACCTCCCGGTCCCGCTCCATCATCGCCGTCCGGATCCCTCGGGCGAAAAATGCGGCCGCGCGCGCGCGGACCAAGGTCGGTGCGCTCTTTGGTCCAGTAGACCTCCCGGTCCTGCTCCATCGGCCCCGTCCGGATCCTTCGGGCGAAAAATGCGGCCGCGCGCGTGCGGAATCAAGGTCGGTGTGCGATGGTCCGGTCGACCACCCGGTCCCGCTCCATCGCCTCCGTTCGGATCCTTCAGGCAAAATCGTGGCCGCGCGCGCGCGGAACCAAGGTCGGTGTGCGATGGTCCGGTCGACCTCCCGGTCCCGCTCCATCGCCTCCGTCCTGATCTTTCGGGGGAAATCACGGTCGCGCGCGCGCGCGAACCAAGGTCGGTTTTCGATGGTCCGGTTGACATCTCGGTCTCGCTCCATCGTCGCCGTCCGGATCCCTCGGGCGAAAAATGCGGCTGCGCACACGCGGATCCAAGGTCGGTGCACTCTTTGGTCCGGTCGACCTCCCGGTCCCTCTCCATCGTTGCCGTCCGGATACCTCGGGCGAAAAACATGGCCGCGCGCGCGCGGAACCAAGGTCGGTGTGCGATTGTCCGGTCGACCTCCCGGTCCCGCTCCATCGCCTCCGTCCAGATCCCTCGAGCGAAATCGCGCGGCCGCGCGCGCGTGGAACCAAGGTCGGTTTTCGATGGTCTGGTCGACCTCCCAGTCCAGCTCCTTCGGCCCCGTCCGGATCGCTCAGGCAAAAAATGCGGCCGCGTGCGCGCGGAACCAATGTCGGTGCGCTCTTTGGTCCGGTCGACCTCCCGGTCCCGCTCCATCGGCCCCGTCCGGATCCCTCGGGCAAAAAATGCGGCCGTGCACGCTCGGAACCAATGTCGGTGCGCTCTTTGGTCCGGTCGACCTCCCGGTCCCGCTCCATCGGCCCCGTCCGGATCCCTCGGGCGAAAAATGTGGCCGCGCGCACGCGGAACCAAGGTCGGTGCGCTCTTTGGTCCGTCGACCTCCCGGTCTCGCTCCATCGGCCCCGTCCAGATCACTCGGGCGAAAATCGCGGCCGCGCACGCGCGGAACCAAGGTCGTTGCGCTCTTTGGTCCGTCGACCTCCCGGTCCCGCTCCATCGGCCCCATTCGGATCACTCGGGCGAAAATCGCGGCCGCGCGCACGCGGAACCATGGTCGGTGCGCTCTTTGGTCCGGTCGACCTCCCGGTCCCGCTCCATCGGCCCCATCCGGATCCCTCGGGCTGAAAACGCGGCCGCACGCGCGCGGAACCAAGGTCGGTGCGCTCTTTGGTCCGGTCAACCTCCCGGTCCCGCTCCATCGGCCCCGTCCGGATCCCTCGGGCGAAAATCGCGGCAGCGCGCGCGCGGAACCAAGGTCGGTGCGCTCTTTGGTCCGGTCGACCTCGCGGTCCCGCTCTGTCGGCCCCGTCCTTCTTGGTGGTCCCTCCCCATGCCCCTGTCTCAAAACACCCACCCCCCCTCGTCAAATTGGAAATCCCCCACCCTCCGGTGCAGCTCGGTGCCCCGTGCGTCTGTTGTCCCTCGTGGGTTCGTGGTATCTCGTGCTCGGCGGTTTTCTGCTATCGGCGTGTCCCATCGATGACCCCTCCTTCGTGTGCTCTTGGGTCGCAAGGCTCCGCGTGCAGGGGAGTGGCGTGGTGCGCATCGCAGTGGTGACCGTGTCGGCGTGTGAGCAGTCTTGGATGCGCATCCAGTGACGGGCTCCCTGCCTCGTCGTGGCCAACCGTCGGTGGGTGCATCCCTTCACTCGTGCTCGAAGGACCCTTTGTTGCCCCTCGGTGCGACCTGTCAGTTGCCCATGCGGTCTACCCCCCTTGCGAGACTCGTCCGTTCGCCACGCGACCCTTGCGGCTACCCCGCCTCCGCAGGGGCGGGTGCCGTTCCTCATGCGGTCCTCGAGCGCCCTCCGTTTGGAGAGTCCCTCCGTGTTCTCCCATTCCTTCGGCCCACTCCTGGCTTCGTGCACTCTCGCGGATGCGGTGGATTCATCATGCCAGGGCCCCCGTGCCCTGCATCCCATCTCGAATCGTAGCCCGCCCTGATACGACGACGTCCGCGGCCCGTCTCGGCATCCCCCCTCCTCAGGTCGACGGGATGGCGGTGGCGGGAATCCGGCATCGCCCGAGGACGTGCTACCTGGTTGATCCTGCCAGTAGTCATATGCTTGTCTCAAAGATTAAGCCATGCATGTGCAAGTATGAACTAATTCGGAATGTGAAACTGCGAATGGCTCATTAAATC
Organism: Areca catechu; assembly: GCA_021397845.1. Classification (NCBI taxonomy): domain Eukaryota; kingdom Viridiplantae; phylum Streptophyta; class Magnoliopsida; order Arecales; family Arecaceae; genus Areca; species Areca catechu. Next base: position 91,335,319 of record CM038049.1, on the reverse strand, counting down.
AGTTATAGTTTGTTTGATGGTACGTGCTACTCGGATAACCGTAGTAATTCTAGAGCTAATACGTGCAACAAACCCCGACTTCTAGAAGGGATGCATTTATTAGATAAAAGGTCGACACGGGCTCTGCCTGTCGCTCCGATGATTCATGATAACTCGACGGATCGCACGGCCCACATGCCGGCGACGCATCATTCAAATTTCTGCCCTATCAACTTTCGATGGTAGGATAGGGGCCTACCATGGTGGTGACGGGTGATGATGCAGAACAAATAAAGGGATGCGATGCGGAAGTAAATTAAGATTAACTAATTTTTTTTTTTGTTGTTTTTATATTTTGTAGAAGTTGGCTTCAAATCAAAGAAAAGTTAACCTAACATTGAAAGATACTAATATGATAATTGAAAGCACAATTTTAAGGAAACTAAATTATCAGAGTAGTTCAGAAACAACGGATCGCTGGGGGTTGAGAAACTCCCAGACCTAGGGTTTCGCTCCGAACTTTCAACAGAACAGAAATAAAGAGAAGAGATGGTTTATCTAACCAGACAATGATCTTCACAGATTTTGGTGGAGGAACTCTCCCGAGCAGATTGTTGGATCCCGGATTCAGATATCTTCGTAATGGATCCTCCAATACTGGTCCTTTGGTGGGTTGGCTTCTCCTGAACTCAAGATCTGGAAGAGAAGAAAAACAATTGATGGAATCAGAGAGTCAAGGGAAAGATTTACCAGGTTGATGAACTTGAAGATTGAAATTGCTGAAAACTGAATTCTCCTTGATGTTGATGTGATTTTCCATGGAACTTGCTCTGGATCTGAAGTAGCCGGACTGGATCTGGATGAAGGTGGACGGCCTGGACTTGTAGAGAGAGAGAGGCCGTGGGAGATGGAAGGAGCTAGGGTTTGATGGATTGGAAATAATGAAGGGTGGCTAGGGTTTTGGATTTTTAAGTGGCTAACCTAGGGTTTTGGATAAAGATGGAGATCTCTCACCTCCTCAAGGCTCCAATGGAACCCGGATTACCCCCTCACGGAGCTCAACACTTAGAATAGTGTGGAAGAAGAGAAACCTAGGTCACTCAACATAAGAGAATAGCAAAAAAAATAATTTTCTTCATTGATTGTTTTCAACTTACAAGAGGGATGTAATTTATAATGCTTTACAAGGGAGAAGGGTTTCATATTTTCCCATGTGGGACTAAAGGAGGGGATCTCCAAATTAGGGCAAATCCCTTACATATGGTTGGCCAAAATACCAAAAATTAGGATTTGGGTTATAAATGGCAAGTAGATGGCGCCACCTTGCTTGATTTTTTTCAAGAAAATTTTCTTCCTTCCCTGGATGAACTCTTTTGGACTCCTCCTTTTCTTCCTCCCTAAGTCAAGGCTCTTCCCATCTTTGTTTTAGGTGTTTTTGGCAGGTAATGGGCACCCCTTGATATTCTCTTCCAAGAAAAACTTCTTCCCTTCTTTGCTTGGAGTCACTTGGGAAAGTCTTGGCCGCCCCCTTGATTTGTGCTCTTCTCTTTATCTGGTGCATGAAAGAAGGAGGTTGCCATCTGTGGAGTGGGGACCAAAAGCTGCTGGATGTGGATATGGCACCCCCTGGACTGGGAGTGTGGCTGGGAGTGTGGTGTCCACTTGCCAGGTCTTGGGAGAAAATGTAACATCCCCGGTTGAAACCCTAGTCCACTACTGAGTCAACATGACTCAACAAAATAAAAATGCAGGTAATGTAGACTCAAGCTAAATTGAGTTGATCTAGTCAACTCTTATTACAAACCAAAAACCCTAATTCTTCGGGCAAGGTTAATCAGAGATCCAGATGGAGCTCTGAAGTCTTCTTCTGAGTCTGGTGCCCGCACCAATTCTCCCAGGGTGGGAGGAACTCGACCCTGTCGAGTAAGGCTCAAGTTGGCTCTGGTATCTCTCCAAGAGGTCTGGGTCCAATTCTTGTAATTCTTCTTGGGAGATCCAAGAGTCATCAGAATCTGGCCTTCCTTGCCAGCGGACCAGGTACCTTTGGTATCCTCGATTACGAGTAGAGATAACCTGATCATCCAGGATCTTTTCAATCTGCTCTTTCCTCACAGGCCAGTTTGTTGGTGGACACACAGGGTCGGGATCACTCTCAATGATAGGGTTAGGCTCAAAAGGCTCACTAGGAATCACAGCTGGCTCCCTGTACTCTACTAAGTCTGTAATGTTGAAAGTAGAGCTAATGCCTAGTTCTGGAGGCAACTCGAGCACATAGGCATTGGATCCTACTCTCTTTACCACTCTAAATGGTCCAGCTCCCCTAGCATGTAACTTTCTAACGGTTCCAGGAGGAAACCGTTCAGGCCTTAACCTAATCATCACATAGTCTCCCTCAACAAAAGATTTGACTCGCCTTTGAGTATCAGCCAACTTCTTATAAGTTTCATTACTTAAATTTATTTTGGCATGAATTTCTTTATGCAAGTCTTTTACATGCTGTGCAAAATTCTCAGCAGATTCGGAGACTCGAGTGTGGACAGGTAAAGGGACTAGGTCAAGAGGTGTGTGAGGTTTGTACCCATGTACAATTTCAAATGGACTCTTACCCGTAGACCTATTGACCGAGTCATTGTACGCAAATTCTGCCCTTGGTAGGTATAAATCCCAATTTCTGGTGTTTTCACCAACAAGACATCTCAGCAGATTTCCTAGGCTACGGTTCACTACTTCAGTTTGGCCATCAGTTTGGGGATGATAGGCAGTTGAAAACTTAAGTTTTGTCCCTAACTTATGCCAAAGGGTCTTCCAAAAGTAACTGGTGAACCGGACATCCCTATCTGAAACGATTGTCTTAGGTAGGCCATGGAGTCTAACTATCTCATTGAAGAAAAGCGTGGCTACCTTAGACGCATCAAAGGTTTGGGAACAAGGCAAGAAGTGGGCCATTTTAGAGAATCGGTCGACTACGACACAGATAGAATCATGTCTCCTCTGGGTCTTAGGTAAACCTAACACAAAATCCATACTCACATCTTGCCAAGGACGATCTGGGACAGGGAGTGGGGTATAAAGGCTAGTGTTTTGTTTTCGCTGTTTGGCAACAGCGCAGGTTCGACATCTAGCTACAATATTAGCTACATCCCTTTTCAAGCTAGGCCAGAAAAAGTGGTCTTCAATAGCTAGAATGGTCTTGTCTTTTCCAAAATGGCCGGCTAAACCTCCAGCATGGATTTCCCAAATCAAAAATTTCCTAAGAGAAGTTCTAGGGATGCAAAGCCTATTTTTGAAGAACAAAAAACCATCTACAAGGGTATAATCCTGGTGATTACTAGATGGTCCTTGAACTAGATCCTAATACACAGTTGTGAAATCCGGACAAGACTCATATTCCTCTTTGATTTGCTCAAACCCTATGACCTCAGTTCTAACAGAAGTTAATAACAGAGATCGGCAACTAAGGGCATCAGCTACCTTATTCTCAACTCCAGCCTTATGTTTCAGGACAAAAGTATAGGACTGGATATATTCTACCCACTTAGCATGCCTAGGGTTAAGCTTCTTTTGGGAGTTCAGAAATCTAAGAGCCTCATGGTCCGAAAATAGTACAAATTCCTGCGGTAGCAAATAATGTCTCCAGTAACGCAAAGCTTGCACCACCGCATAAAATTCCTTATCATAGGTAGAATACCTAAGCTTAGCATCATTAAGTTTTTCACTAAAGAATGCTATGGGATGATTCTCTTGGCTTAGGACTCCACCTATTCCTACACCTGAAGCATCACAGGCAACCTCAAATACTTTAGAAAAATCGGGTAATCTCAGAATGGGTGCCTGGGTCATTTTATCCTTAAGATCTAGGAAGGCTTTATGGGCTGACTTAGTCCAATGAAATTCTCCCTTCCTAATACAATCAGTGATAGGAGCAGCTAAAGTACTAAACCCCTTGATGAATCGCCTATAGAAGGTAGCCAAGCCGTGGAAACTTCTAACTTCATGCACATTGGTTGGCTCTGGCCAGTCTACTATGGACCTAATCTTCTCAGGATCGGCTGCCACGCCGTCAGGGGTTACTACAAAACCAAGAAAGATAACTCTACTAGTCATGAATTCACACTTCTTAAGATTACCGTAGAGTCTATCATTCCTCAAAACTTGGCAGACTGCTCTAAGGTGGCCTAGGTGATCTGCTGGGGTCTTACTATAGATCAGGATGTCATCAAAATAGACCACCACAAATTTTCCTATGAAAGCTCTAAGTACCTGGGTCATAATTCTCATGAAAGTACTAGGGGCATTGGACAACCCAAAAGGCATAACAACCCATTCATAAAGACCATCCTTAGTTTTGAAAGCAGTTTTCCATTCATCCCCGGGTCTAATCCTAACCTGATGATAGCCGCTTTTGAGATCAATCTTAGAAAAAACCATTGCACCAGCCATCATATCAAGCATGTCATCTAGTCTAGGGATGGGAAACCTATATTTGATTGTAATTTTATTGATGGCACGACTGTCAACACACATCCTCCACGTGCCATCTTTCTTTGGGGTCAGTAAGGCTGGGACTGCACAAGGGCTAAGACTTTCTCTAATAAACCCCTTCCTCAATAATTCTCCAACCTGCTTTTGCAGTTCTTCATGCTCAGATGGATTCATCCTGTAATGGGGCAAGTTGGGCAAAGTCGCTCCTGGGATTAGATCTATGGCATGCTGGATATCCCTAAGAGGTGGAAGGTGGTCTGGCAAATCCTCGGGAAAGACATCCTCAAATTCTTTTAACACAGGTTTAACTTCTTGAGGAGGCTCTGAGGGTTCCGAAGTTCTAAGTTCCTTAGCAGTCAACATCCAGATGGGTGAACCACTATGAATTTCTTGTTCTAGATCCTTAGCACTGATTAGGTTCACTCCAGTTTTCATCTCCTTAACCTTACCGGCTCCTTTAGTTACCTTGTCCTTAGGGGGAACTGAATGGATCGTAATCTTCTTCCCATTGAAACTAAAGACACAGGTATTGGATTTTCCTAAGAGGGTGGCATCATGATCATACAACCAAGGTCTTCCGAGAATTATACTGCTCACCCCCATGGGTAAAACATCGCACCAAATCTTTTCGTGATAAGATTGCATTTGGATTTGGACTTGACATCTAGACTGGATGGGTATGGAGGTAGAATCTACCCAAGAAACCTTATAGGGGTTGGGATGGGGAACTGGGATTAAGCCTAACATCTTGACAGTGCTAGTAGAGATGGCATTTACACAGCTCCCACTATCTATGATGATCTTACATACCTTATCCCCTAATTTAAGAAAAGTCTGTAGGATGTTAGTCCTACGCCAATCCTCTTGAACTAGATTCTGGGATAGGATGCATCTTACAACTCCTAATTGGTCAGATTCATTGGGTTCCTCCTCTCCTTCATACTCCTCAACCAAATTCATTCCGGCCTCATAAACTTCTTCTTCAAATTCCTCACTGGGCTCGGAATTATCATTCTCTCCCTCTTCTATGTAAAGGGATCTTCGTGGGCACTGGCTAGCAACATGACCTATCTTATGACACTTGAAACAGGCTATGGCAGTACACTGACTGGAAATGTGACCTGGTTTCTGACACTTAAAACAGGTGATATTTGAACTAGGGGTTCTCTGGGTGTCAGGTGCCTTACCTTTGTCCATGGGTCTAGGGGTAGAAGTACCCTGAAAAGGTTTACTAGGGATAACTTGGCTAGGTCCATTCCTTGGGAGTGGGGCACTAACCCTAGAAGGTATAGGTCCTCTCTGAAATTTCTCAGTGTTCAGTGCAATCTGGTAGGCTTGGTCTAGATCAGTAACCTCTCTCAGAAATAGTTCTCTCTTGATTTCTTCCCTCAGTCCAGCCCTAAATCTAGACAAAGTGACTTCGTGGGCTTCACTCACATCACATCTCATTAGGTATTCATCAAAAGTAGTTATGTAGTCTGAGACAGATCGGTTTCCTTGTTTCAGGTTTTGCCATTGGTCTAACAGGTTTTGCTGGTATGAAATGGGTAGGTATTTATCTCTCAGTTTTTCTTTCATACCCTGCCAAGTGGTTATGGGCTCAACATTCCGTCTCCTAGTGGTTAGCTCAATGTTCCCCCAGTATAACCTAGCTTGACGCACTAATTTCATCTTGGCAAACTTGTATTTCCTCTCCTCAGACATAGCATACCACTCAAAGTATTGGTCCATCTCACCCTCCTAATCAGAATACACCTTAGGGTTCAGACTACCATCAAAAGTGGGTGCATCTAATTTGATGTTCCTGATGAACCTATCATCTCTATCTTCAGGCTCTGGGTCAGGCCTCCTATGATTAGGTTCAGGATCTCTATATAAAGGCCTTCTAGGCTCCTGATGTGGGTGAGGTTGAGGCACATTAAAATCGGG
>CM038049.1:91311429-91323929 GCA_021397845.1 Areca catechu | reverse complement strand
CCAAGGTTAAGGGTCTACTTAAGGGACCCTAGCCTCTTGTATGAAGGATAATTTTGATGAATGAAAACCTTGAGTTCTTCTATTGAGTTGTGTGATACCCTGCTGTGTGCATAAAGGGGTTTGTGAGAGTTTTTCTTCCTAGTGCTGCAATCATCTTCCTGCTGCCAACAAGCCTCTCAGATCCCTGGATGCCCACTCCAAAAGAAGCCTTTCCTTTCTACTTTTCCTTTGTTTTCTTATTCCTTTGTGAGTTTTCTAACCCCTGACAGGTCGTTTACAGGTCCCCGAGTTCCTACGAATCCAACGACTCCAGCCAAGCCTCAATCGGATCACCGAGCAGAAAGCTGGGTATCCGCGGGTCATTGGCTCGATTTTCCAGGCCGCATCCATCGAGGAACGAGAGACCCCTTCACTGCGATCTTCACAGACATTGTCAGGTACACTCCTCTACCTCCAGTAGTTTTATTGTAGGAGAACTTGCCCTAACCGAGGCTTCTCAGCCCCGGCGGTCCTTCTTTGCTACTTTTCTAGGTCCTAATCTGTATGCTGATCTTCAAAAATTCATACAAAATTCTTTACAAATAATTTTGATCTAAAATTTGGAAATTAATCACCTAACTCAACATGTAAAATATAAAAAAAAATTGCATGCATATTAGTTTTCCATCATTTGGTATCAGAGCTTAGATTAGGGCTTGTTTTCTGTAATTTTTCTGTCCGTATATACTCTGTTTTTTTAATTATTTCTTCCTGATAAAAACTAGAAAAGTTCTAAAATTTATTTCTCTAGATTCATCATAATTCACAGTAATTTTAAGAATTTTCGTAGATTTTATTATGGCATGTGAATTTTCTGCAAGCTGAAATACAGCATGCAAATTTTCGGCCCTGTTTTTTTTTAGCAAGACAAGTTTGGAAGTTTTAGGGTTTTGTTTAGCATCTTTTGCATATCTTTTAATTTTAGTATTTTTCTTGCATATTAGGCCATGATTTGCAAGTTTTCTTCTATTTTAAGAAAATACAAAAAAAAAAAAATAATAAAATAAAATTACATATTCTCCAAAAAAAATACCTAAAAACATCTAACCCTAATTTGCATCATTTGCCTGCCATCATTGCATAATCTACTTTTAAGGGCACTCTTGCTATGTCAGATGGGGGGAGGATTTGATCACCTCTCCTTAGCCCAAAACCACATCCCTTGCATTCGGTCCCAAGCCTTAACCTAAAATTAACTAGACTTAATTTGCCCTAGTGGGCTAGGGACACCAACTGGTCGGGTCCGGGCTAGTGTGAGATCACTGTGTTAAGTTAACCTGTGTGTGCCTTGTGCTCAGTGTCTAGAACGGTGGTTTAGGGATTCAATCCCGAAGGGCTTGTGTGCTGGTCTGCCTACCTGGCCAATCTCTGATTGGTGTCTAGGATTGGCAATCAGGGACCTAACACTCCCCTTACACCTGCCTGGCTGAGTACAGGGTTACTATAGGCTAGTTTGCCACCCTGATTGAGCATCTAGTTTGGACTCTAGGTCTAGTCAGCTATAGTCGGTCTGATCGAGTCTTGCATGAGCACTAGATCAGGAGTTTCATATCACCCACCTCCTTCACAAATGTCTGAACCCATGAAAAATTTACAAGCTCAAATAAAAGCCCTAGCTGATCAAATGGTCCAGATGGCTACCCAGATAACTACCCAGATGACCCAGTTAACTCAGTCTCATATTCAAACCAATAATAGAATTGACCATCTTGCCAATAGGTTTGATCAGTTAAAAGTCCGGGTAGGGACCCCAGAAAAAAACCATGGGTCACAGTCTGAGCCAGATCCTAATTCCCCTCAACTTAGGAGGACCCCAAACCCTGATCCATACCTTGAGGTTGAACCTAGGAGAGCCCATCGTCATGACCCAATCCCTAAGGTTAGTCCTAGAAGACCCAATCAGGATTTTATAGACCAGGAAGATAGATCCGATTTACCCTCTCCCTACAAGCCTAGTATACCTACAACCTATAGATCTTATGACTCCAAATCCTATGAACCTAGAACCTATGAATCCATAACCTATGAACCTAGATCATATGACTCTAGATCCCATGATCATAGATCCTATGCACCCACACCCTATGAGCCTAGTAGACCCAACACCCAATATTCTGACCCATATAGGGAGTCCAACCCTAGGAGGACCCAATATTCTGACCCATATAGGGAGTCCAACCCTAGGAGAACCCAGTATTCTGACCCATATAGGGAGTCCAATCCTAGGAGGACCCAATATCCTGACCCATATAGAGAGCCCAACCTTAGGAGGACCCCATACCTTGATCCATCCTTAGAACCTGATCATAGAGCTGACCCAAAATCATATGACCCCAGATCCTATAATCCCATGACCCATAGATCTGCACCCTTGTCCTATGAGCCTAGAGAACCCATAACCCCTAAGTATCAGCCTAGTACTAGTCATGCTTTCCCTAGTCAACTTGAACCCCATAGGATTAGTATCCCTAAATATGAACCCAATAGTAAGCCACTACCTCTTATACAACCTGAACCTACTAGGAGTAGTACCCATAATCAGAGACCAGAACCTAACCAATTTCCTGCTAGCCGACCTTCTCCAACCATTCCTGAGATTCACAAGGCTTACATTAACACGGAAGTGTATGAAGCTGATATGAGCCTAATGGATGAGTATGAGGGAGAAGAGGAGGCACCTTTAGTAGACCTCGAATTAGCTGACCCAGTAGATACCCAGGTAGAAACCAACCCAAAGCTAGTTGACCTTGACCACATCCAACCCAAAGCTATAGTGGAAGAACAAATAGAGGAAGAGAACCTAGGTACTGCTAGAGCCTTACCCGAGAAAACCATAGAGGGGAGCCAAATTATAAAGTCTAGTCCAAAAATACAAGAACCAGAAGAATTTATTAAGGACCTGATCTCTTTGAATCAATACCTTCAAGATGAGTCCCCTCCTATAATTCCCATTAAGGACCTCTTCCCCGAAATTGGTGACCCATCCTTCCATTATGCAAACCCTGTAGATATAGCTCAACCTCATAAGGTTAACCTCATTAGTCTAGGATTAGTCCCTGACATGCCTTCTTATATCGAACTTTATCCAACTAACCTTGAACATTTTTTCCTACCCTACCAAACTAATTCTGAACCCACTTCCTATTTTCTGCCCTTTCCTGACACCTCCAGCATTTCTAGGATTATTAGATTGCATTTAACAGAGATTAGCATACTGCATGCATTCATTACGTATGTTAGGTTTGCATTATACTTCTGGCATACCCTCTGGCATTTGCTTGGAGTCCATTGTAAATACTCTTGTGCACACCACACTAGGGTCAGACCAAGAGAGTCTATAGTCTCTTAGGTTTTGGCCCATAAAAGTCTAATAAATTTTCTTCGATAGGAATGCAAAGTCGAGTGTATTAGGTGTTAGTTTGAGTCCTTCGCATCATCTTGTTAGGAGTCTGCATGTGCCTAACATGTTCACCACCCGCACTAATGTTAAACAAACTGGCTAATTCCCGAAGATGGATCAAAGAATTTGATGTAGTGGATTCTGTCTTAGTTAGGCTTAGGCCTAAAAGAAGCTTCATGCTCGCAGAGCCGGACCTTTTAAAGTGATAGAGAAGGTTGGATCAAATGCCTAGGTGTTAGACTTGCCTTCGGATTTGGGCATTAGTTCTACCTTCAATATTACAGACCTGGTTGAGTATAGGAAACCGGCAGCGCTACCTAGTGAGGCCTTTGGACCTATTCCTTTTCATTGTGAGTGACCCTAACCAAGAGTGTCCACAAACAAATTTGGCTTGAGAGAGGAGAACGGATCGAGCGTATCCTGGACAATCAAGCCATCACGACCCAGGGCCATGACTATCAAAGCTTCCTGGTCCGATGGCAAGGCCGGCCAGAGTCGGACGATTCATGGATTTCTCGAGAGGACTTGCAACGCCTCAACCCAGACCTTCTCGAGAGATATGTGAGCCAGTCTGACCTTCACTCGATAGGGTCGAGTTCCTCCCACCCCGGGAGAATTGGTGGGGACACCTGAGGCACCAGAATAAGATAGAGGCTTTTTCAACCCTCTATAAATTGATCAATAATTTATGAGTCCATTTGTAATAAGGGCTTAGCTCATCTGAGTCTATTTTAGTTGTTATTTGAGTATTTTTAGTTGTTATTTCAGTTCTGTACTAGTCAGCTCATGTTGAGCTAGTTCAGTCCAATGCTAGTCAGCTCATGTTGAGCTAATTTTATTTTTTTTGAGTCCTGTCCAAGCATACTGAAGACTCAAGACTATATCATACAAGTGAAGACCAAGTCCAACTAGATTGAAGACATGGAAGTATAGCACAAGTCCAACCCAGCTTGAAGATTTGAAGACCCCAGGAGGAAAATTTAGAAAATCCTGATTTCTTGCAGATGCCCTCCAGATACCCAGATTCCCTTCCAGATGCCAAAGTATATTCATAGATAAGGGCATCCATGATTCCAGAGGTCCATCTACATCCTAGCCCAAAGAAATCAAGCCCAGGTGCCAAGCCCAAGCCCCTAAGAAGCAAGATACCAGGGAATATTCCTGCTACCTGGCTACCAGGCCACCCCAGCTTCCAGAGGCCCAAACCCATGCACCCGAGCCCCTTTGGGCCGGCCTTTTGCTGCTCCTAGAAGCCCAACACGCCCCCCTAGGCATCCTTGGAGTCTTGACCAAGTCAAGAAAATTTTTAGAGATTTTTCTACCTAATATTTTCTTATTTTCTAGCTAGGATTTGAGAGGGAAAATGATTCTTATGTAAAGACTTATGTACCCTTACTTGGAGCCCAAGGTTAAGGGTCTATTTAAGGGACCCTAGCCTCTTGTATGAAGGAGGATTTTGATGAATGAAAACCTTGAGTTCTTCTATTGAGTTGTGTGATACCCTGCTGTGTGCATAAAGGGGTTTGGGAGAGTTTTTCTTCCTAGTGCTGCAATCATCTTCATGCTGCCAACAAGCCTCTCAGATCCCTGGACACCCACTCCAAAAGAAGCCTTCCCTTGCTGCTTTTCCTTTGTTTTCTTGTTCCTTTGTGAGTTTTCTAACCCCTGACAGGTCGTTTACAGGTCCCCGAGTTCCTACGAATCCAACGACTCCAGCCAAGCCTCAATCGGATCACCGAGCAGAAAGCCGGGTATCCGCGGGTCTTTGGCTCGGTTTTCCAGGCCGCATCCATCGAGGAACGAGAGACCCCTTCGCTGCGATCTTCACAGACATTGTCAGGTACACCCCTCTACCTCCAGTAGTTTTATTGTAGGAGAACTTGCCCTAACCGAGGCTTCTCAGCCCCGGCGGTCCTTCTTTGCTACTTTTCTAGGTCCTAATCTGCATGCTGATCTTCAAAAATTCATACAAAATTCTCTACAAATAATTTTGATCTGAAATTTGGGAATTAATCACCTAACTCAACATGTAAAACATAAAAAAAAAATTCCATGCATATTAGTCCCCCATCACCTGCGAACGCGTGAACGAACCGCAATCGCGACGGGAAGGCCCCGGCCGAAACATCGCATTGCCGATCGCCCCGCCTCCCCGTGCCGCGGGGGCGACGGGTGGAACAGAACCCCGATGCCCCGGAGGGCACCAAGGAATAGGAGAGCGGGAGCGGGGCGCCGCCTCCGCCCGCCCGTCCCACACCGGGTCCGGGAGGGAGGAGCGCGTCGCCGCCGTCGATGCCAGCCTTGCACGGTACGACTCTCGGCAATGGATATCTCGGCTCTCGCATCGATGAAGAATGTAGCGAAATGCGATACCTGGTGTGAATTGCAGAATCCCGCGAACCATCGAGTCTTTGAACGCAAGTTGCGCTCGAGGCCACCCGGTCGAGGGCACGCCTGCCTGGGCGTCACGCCGAACAGCGATGCTCCGCTACCCCCGGGGCCGCGACGGGCTTCAGGGTGGCCGGATGCGGAGACTGGTCCCCCATGCCCCCCCCGGTGCGGTGGGCCGAAGACCGGGCCGCCGGCATGGCCAGACACGGTGGATGGTGGACGCGCGCCCACGATCCTGCCGCCGTGCCACGGACCCGATAGGTGCCAGCTCGCCCCCACCGTGCAACGCACCCGCCCCCGCGGTCGGGGCGGTGACGCCGGATCGCGACCCCAGGTCAGGCGGGGCCACCCGCCGAGCTTAAGCATATCAATAAGTGGAGGAGAAGAAACTTACGAGGATTCCCCTAGTAACGGCGAGCGAACCGGGACCAGCCCAGCTTGAGAATCGGGAGGCCACGCCCCTCGAATTGTAGTATGGAGAAGCGTCCTCAGCGACGGACCGGGCCCGAGTCCCCTGGAAAGGGGCGCCCGGGAGGGTGAGAGCCCCATCCGGCCCGGACCCTGCCGCACCACGAGGCGCTGTCGATGAGTCGGGTTGTTTGGGAATGCAGCCCCAATCGGGCGGTAAATTCCATCCAAGGCTAAATACGGGCGAGAGACCGATAGCGAACAAGTACCGCGAGGGAAAGATGAAAAGGACTTTGAAAAGAGAGTCAAAGAGTGCTTGAAATTGCCGGGAGGGAAGTGGATGGGGGCCGGCGATGCGCCCCGGTTGGATGCGGAACGGCGGCGAGCCGGTCTGCCGCTCGGCTCGGGGCGCGGACCGTTGCGGGCCGCGCCGGCGGCCGAAGCCCAGGCGGTCGAACCCGCCCGCGGAGACACCGTCGGCGCGGCCGGGGATCCGGCGCGTGCCGTCCCGGCGTGCCCCCCGGGGCACCGACGCGCCCCAGGCAACGGCCCGCGGGCTCCCCATCCGACCCGTCTTGAAACATGGACCAAGGAGTCTGACATGCGTGCGAGTCGACGGGCGCGCGAAACCCGGAAGGTGCAAGGAAGCTGACGGGCGGGATCCCCCACCCTCCATGGAAGGGGCGCACCGCCGGCTGACCCCGATCTTCTTTGAAGGGTTCAAGTTGAAGCATGCCTGTCGAGACCCGAAAGATGGTGAACTATGCCTGAGCGAGACGAAGCCAGAGGAAACTCTGGTGGAGGCCTGAAGCGATACTGACATGCAAATCGTTCGTCTGACTTGGGTATAGGGGCGAAACACTAATCGAACCATCTAGTAGCTGGTTCCCTCCGAAGTTTCCCTCAGGATAGCTGGAGCTCGCGGGCGAGTTCTATCGGGTAAAGCCAATGATTAGAGGCATCGGGGGCGCAACGCCCTCGACCTATTTTCAAACTTTAAATAGGTAGGACGGCACGGCTGCTCCATTGAGCCGCGCCACGGAATCGAGAGCTCCAAGTGGGCCATTTTTGGCAAGCAGAATTGGCGATGCGGGATGAACTGGAAGCCGGGTTACGGTGTCCAACTGTGCGCTAACCCAGATCCCACAAAGGGTGTTGGTCGATTAAGAAGCAGGACGGTGGTCATGGAAGTCGAAATCCGCTAAGGAGTGTGTAACAACTCACCTGCCGAATCAACTAGCCCCGAAAATGGATGGCTCTCTGGTGTGGGCACCAGACTCAGAAGAAGACTTCAGGGCTCCATCTGGATCTCTGATTGACCTTTCCCGAAGAATTAGGGTTTTCTGATTTTGTAATAAGGGTTGACCTGATCAACTCAATTTTGAGTCTGTAATTTTGTTATTTCAATTTTTGTTGGGTCATGTTGACTCAGTCCAAGTCCAAGGCCCAGGTATGTGTCATTCTCTTTGCCATAGGGCACCACATTTTCCATCTACAACTGGGTGCCACACTCCCTGCCACATCTCCATCCAGTGTACCTTGGTCCCCATGCCTCAAGTAAGCAGGTTCTTTTTTTCTTGCACCACTTGGGGGAGAAATCCATCAAGATACCTCAATCCAAGGAGGAGCCAACTTCTTTCCAGATAAACCCAAGCCAGGATGGCAAGAATTTTTCTTGAAGAGAGGATCAAGGAGGTGCCCCACAATGTTCCATAAAAATCCAAGTTATAAAAGGAAAGAGAGCATGTCTTGGGGAGAAAATCAAGGAGGCACTCAAAAGTTTCCAAAAGTGCCAAAGCCATGAAAGGAAGAAGCCTAAACTTGTGGAGCAAGACTAGGAGGTGTCCAAAAGAGCTAACCATGAAGGGAAAATCCTTGATTCATGGAGAGATACTAGGAGACACCCCCATAACCTGCCATTTGGAGCTGATTTTCAAGTTTTCTTGGAGTTTTTGGGCTGCCCACTCATGGAAGGAGTCTTGGGAAGAGAATTTGATGCCTAAAGTATGGGTTAGTCCTATTAGTCCCATATGAGAAATGTATAAAATTTTATTTCTTCGTTATGTCTATATATTCAACTCTATGTAACTCTTGAATTTAAAATGATGAATGAAATCAATTTCTTTGTGAGCAACTTTGTGTTTCTCTCTTTCGCACTTGTATTCAAGTGTTGAGCTCTGTGAGGGAGTGATTCCGGGTTCCACAGGAACCTTGAGGAGGTGTGAGATCTCCAAACCCTACCAAAACTCTAGGTTAGCCACTTCAATTCCAAACCTTAGCCGCCCATCATCTTCTTCATTCCACCAATCATCCAAACCCTAATCTACCTCATCATCTCATGGCCCCTCTCTTCCAAGAAGAGGCCGACCACCAGCATCCAGGTCCAGATCAGCTACTTCGAATACAGAGCAAATCCCAAAGGAAGTCAGATCAGCATCCAGGAGAATCAGGATTTCAGCAACATTAATTTCAAGTTCTTCTTATCTGGTAAATCCTTTCTTTGAGTATCTGGTTCCTTAACTTGTTCTTCTTCTTTCCCAGATCCTGAGTTCAGGAGAAGCCAACTCTGCCAAAGGACCAGTATTGGAGGATCCATTGCGAAGATATCCGAATCCGAGGATCTAACAATCTGCTCAAGAGAGTCCTTCCACCAAACTCTGTGAAGATCACTGTCTGGTACATAACCCTTCCCTTCTCTTTAGTTCTGTCCTGTTGAAAGTTCAGAGCGAAACCCTAGGTCTGAGAGTTTCTCAACCCCCAGCGATCCTTTACTTCTGAACTACTATGATAATCTAGTTTCTTTGAATTGTGCTTTCAATTATTATATAGTTTCTTTCAATTTAGTTTAACATTCCTTTGAGTCTAAGCCGACTTCTGAAAATATATATATTAAAAAAAAAGAATTAGTCTTAATTTATTTCTGCATCGCATCATCTCTTTTGTTCTGTATCAATTTTGGTATCAGAGCTTCCGTTCTGCATCATTTTTGGTATCAGAGCCCTGTCTAGGGTTTCTGATTTGCTTGCATGTTTTGAGTGTCTCTCTTTTTTACTTTGTCTGCTCGAAGTAGACTCCCCAGGATGTCTGGTCCTAGGAATGAAGCAAGGTGCAAACGTTCTCTTCCCATTCCATGGGGTGTTCCTAGGGCATGTAGGGGATCTGCTGGGTTACAACTTCGTAGCAGGAATTGTAAACGGGGAAGCATTCTGTTTTCAGTCTGTAACTACCCTGTTGCAAGAATTGTTTCTCATTGCAGGTAACTCAAAATTGTGTGATTTTTGTTTTGCTGGAACCAGTATAATTGAAACTATTTTACATAATTTTATTCTGATTTATTAGTTTCCGTGAGATTTCTGAGAGTTAATTTACAGTAACTCTATTTTTGTATTTCTGCAATTTAATTTTTTTTTGAGTGATCATCTCTTAATTCATGTTAAGGGCAATTGAGCATCTAAGATAAGGGGAGGAGTTGATAACCTCTCCTTAGCCCAAAACCATCACCCATTCATTCGATCCTAAGCCTAATTTTAAAATTTATTAGACTTAATTTGCCCTAGTGGGCTAGGGACATCAACAAGTCGGGTCAAGGCTAGTGTTGAGTCAGTTTGTCTAGTTACTCTGTGTGTGCTTTGTACTCAGTGTCTAGAATGGTGGTTCAGGGATTCTATCCCGAAGGGCTTGTGTGCTGGTCCGCCTACCTGGCCAATCACTGATTGGTGTCTAGGATTGGCATTTAGGGACCTATCACTCCCCTTACACCTGCCTGGCTGAGTCCCGAGTTACTACAGGCTAGCTTGCCACTCTGATTGGGCATCTAGTTTGGACTCTAGGTCTAGTGAGCCAGTAGTCGCTTTAGTCTAGTCACATTCTGGGTGTTTGTTTGCATCATCATGTATACCCGGAATGGAGTACCCTACCAACCTGGTCAAACCCAACCTGATTTAGAGGCCATGGTTAGAGCTCTTACTGAAAGTATGAACAAATTGAGTCAGGATATGACTACTACTGTTACCCAGTGTAAAGAACAAGTCCATGAGAATTTTACCCAGCTTAGGGATCGAGTCCAAGTACTTGAGAAACGTAGACATCAAAATTGGACCCCTGATCCAAAATTTAATAGGCCCCAACCTCATCCATGCCAGGAGCCTAGGAGGACCTTATACCGTGATCCCGAGCATAACCTTAGGAAGCCTAACCATGATATCTATAGTGTGGATCGTGTCTATGAGAGGTCCTTACAATATTCTAGACCAGTCACTCAACAATCCAAGTCTTCTAGATCAAACCATTTAGATCCACACCCATGCCCAAGTAAGGTCTCTACTAGCTTGAAACCCAGTGTGACCCAGGTTCCTATATCGCAAGAATGTTTGTTTTGTGGAGAAAGAGGCCATAAATCTAGTCATTGCCTATGCATAGGACTGGCTTGTGCATAGCTAAGTGGTAAGAATCCTAAGGATGACATTAATGAGGGAGAACCCAAGCCTACCATGAGGAAGAAAGGTTAGGTATGACAAGCCTAGAATCAGTTGACCCGATTACCACTGACTCGAAACCCATTGAAGATGGCATCGAGGAAGTATATGATGCTGGCTTGAGTCTAGTTGATGAATATGAGGGGGAAGAACTTGAAGAATGTGACATCGATACTTTGGTTCCTTACCTGAGGAGACCTTGGAAAGCAACCAAGTGGTAGGACCTAGTTCAGAAATTCAAGAGATTTATGAGAACCAGGTTCCTTTAGTCAAATACCCCCAGGAAGAACTCATAGTGTTAGCCCGAGCTATCAGTTCATATCCTCTAATGACAGTCATTCCCCAAGTACCAATTGAAGATCTTTGCACTAAACTGTTTAAGTTTGCCCACCCTATGGTAGATCCTCTCCTTAGGATGACTGAATCAAGCCTCTTACAATTGGACCTTGTCCCATGCCCAGCCACTAAGGTCTCTCCCGTAATCTCAGTTGAACATCCTTGTCTTGAGCGGATTGACTCTCCCAGTCCTGTAGAAGTCCTCCTTATGACCCCATACCCCTTCCTTCGCATGACTGACCTATCCTTCTATAGAGTATACCTTTCCTCACCCATAGGTCAAATTTCAAGTCTTGAGGTCATCATCCATAGACCCTCCCATGAATCATTCTCTAATCCATTTTTTGAGAAAGTGGATCATTGTTTGCTTAGAGAACAAACCTTAGCTATTGTAATCACATGTCCTAGGCTACTCCCCGAACCATCTCTTGATCCATTCCTAGGAGTAGCAAACTTTTCCTTTCGTAAGGATGACCAGTTGACACTCATAGATCACCATTCAAACCTTCAGGTCACCACCTTTAGTCAACAGGTAATTCGAGACTCCACCTCATATTTCCTCCCTTTCTCTAGGACTTCCAATGCTTCTTACACCATCCAAGTATACTATGTCGAAGTCTTTAGAGTGAACCATGTGTCAGAACCTATTAGGTTTGCCACCTACTTCTGGAAGACCTTATGGCACCTACTAGGCACCCATGATAAGTTTTCATGCTCTGCATGCCATCCTCCGACCCAAGGTCAAACCTAGAGAGCCTTAGTTTGTTAGGTTTAGACCTAGGGTTCCTTTGGAAAAAAGTCCATTCTTTAGGAATGCGTCGTCAGTCTAGTTTAGTTTTTCTTGACCCTTTACTAGGCTTTGGCTCAGATTTTGGTTTGATTGAGAGCACCAGGAATTGGGATTTGTATTTTGTCCAGGGCTGAAATTGCATTCAATGTTTTGATCAATAGGTCTATAGGCTAGAGTCCCTTTGAAATTGTTCATGGATACAAGCCTCACATACCACTTGATCTGATTTCACTATTAGCCCACACACACAAGTCTCTTGATGCACTTGCATAGCATGTAAAGGACTTGCATAAAGAAATTCATGCCAAAATAACTTTAAGTAATGAAACTTATAAGAAGTTGGCTGATTCTCAAAGCGAGTCAAAACTTTTATTGAGGGAGACTATGTAATGATTAGGTTAAGGCCTGAACGGTTTCCTCCTGGAACCGTTAGGAAGTTACATGCTAGAGGAGCTGGACCATTTAGAGTGATGAAGAGAGTGGGATCCAATGCCTATGTGCTCGAGTTGCCTTCAGAACTAGGCATTAGCTCCACTTTCAACATTACAGACCTAGTAGAGTATAGAGAGCCAGCTTTGATTCCCAGTGAGCCTTTTGAGCCTAATCCTGCTCTTGAGAGTGAACCCAACCCTGCGTATCCACCAACAAACTGGCCTGCGAG
>CM038049.1:91303929-91306429 GCA_021397845.1 Areca catechu | reverse complement strand
CTCTCCCCGGCCACTCCCCGCCTTTGGTCGGATGCCCCTCCCGGAGGGCACGGCAAGCTCGAGCGCACGCGGGTCATGGCACGGGCGTGCGCGGGTCACGGCGCTGCCATGCGCAGGGCAACGGGAGCGCGCGCACGCGGGTCGTGGCACGGGCATGCGTGGGTCATGCCACCGTCGGGCGCGCAAAAGGGCACTGCGTGCTTGGGCACGCGCGGGTCATGTCACGGGCGTGTACGGGTCACCGGGCACACGCAGGTGCGGGTCACGGCACAGGTGTGCGTGAGTCACGGAGCTGCCGTGCGCAAGTCAACGGGCGCGTGTCACGGCACGGGCGTGCGCGGGTCACGGCACCGTCGAGCGCAAGGCAACGTGCGCGGGTCACGGCACTGGCATGCACGGGCCACGGCACGAGCCTGCACGGGTCACGGAGTAGCCGGGCGCGCGCACGGGTCACGGTGCGGGCTTGCACGTCTCACGGCGCTGCCGGGCTCGGGTCACTAGGCGCGCGCGCGGGCCACGGCACTGGCGTGCGCGGGTCATGCCACGGGCATGCGCGGGTCATGGCGCTTCCGGGCGCGGGTCACGGCACGGGCGTGCAAGTGTCACCGGGCGCGCGCGCGGGTCACGGCGCCACTGGGCACCCGCACGCGGGTCATGGCACGGGCGCGCGCGTGTCATGGCACCGGCGCGCGTGGGTCACGGGGCCGCCTGGCGCGTGTCACCCGGCGCGCGCGCGGGTTGTGGCACGGGCTTGCACGGGTCATGGCGCTGCCGGGCGCGGGCCATGGCATGGGCAGGCGCAAGGCACGCGCGGGTCGTGCCAAGGGCGTGCACCGGTCACGGCACGGGCGGGTGTGAGGCATCGAGCTCGTGCGAGGGCACCGCGCGTGCCGGTCCTGGCATGGCGCGCGCTGGTCATGGCACGGGCTGGTGCATAGCACCGGGCGCGTGCGCGGGTCTTGGCACGGTCGTGAGCGGGTCACGGTACCGCCGGGCGCGGGCACCGGGCGCAGGCGTGCGCGGGTCGCGGCACCGCCGGGCGCAAGGCCACGGTCGCGCGCAAGGGAGCGGGCGTGCGCGGGTCATGGCACCGACGGGCGCAAGGCCCCGGGCGTGCGCGGGTCATGGCACCGACGGGCGCAAGGCCCCGGGCGTGCGCGGGTCGTGGCACCGCCGGGCGCAAGGGGTCGGGCGCGGGTGTGCACGGGTCATGGCACCGACGGGCGCAAGGCCCCGGGCGTGCGCAAGAGCGCGGGCGTGCGCGGGTCACGGCACTACCGGGTGCAAGGGGCAGCGCGCGGGCGTGCACGGGTCATGGCGCTGCCGGGTGCAAGGGGCAGTGTGCGGGCGTGCACGGTCATGGCACGAAAGTGCACGGTCACCGGGCGCTCGCGCGCACGGGTCATGGCACCGGAGTGCACGGGTCACCGGGCGTGCGCGCCCGGGTCATGGCACGGGCATGCACGGTTCACGGCACGGGAGTGCAAGGGTCATCGGGCATGCGCGCGCCCTGGTCATGGCACGGGAGTGCACGGGTCACCGGGCACGCGCGCACCCGGTCATGGCACGGGCGTGCGCGTGTCATTGCATGGGAGTGCACGGGTCACCGGGCGCGCGCGCGCACGTGTCATGGCACGGGCATGCACGGGTCATGGCATGGGAGTGCACGGGTAACCCGGCGCGTGCGCGCTCGGGTCATGGCACGGGCGTGCGCGGGTCCTGGCACTGCCGGGCTCGAGTCTCCGAGCGTGCACATGGGCGCGGGCGTGCGCAGGTCCTGGTAGCGCCGGCTCGAGTCCCCGGGCGCGCGCATGGGCACGGGCGTGCGCGGGTACTGGCAGCGCCGAGCTCGAGTCCCCGGGCGCGCGCATGGGCATGGGCATACGCGGGTCAAGGCAGCGCCGGGCACGGGGCACCGGGCGCGCGCACGGGTGCGGGCGGGCGCGGGTCCTGGCAGTGCCGGGCGAGGGGCACCGGGTGCGCGCACGGGCGCGGGTCCTGGCTGCACCGGGCGTGGGGCACCGGGCGCGCGCACGGCCACGGGTGGGCACGGGTCCTGGCAGCGCCGGGCGGGGGGCACCGGCACGCGCATGGGCGCGGGCGGGCGCGGGTCCAAGCAGCGCCGGCACGGCTCATGCGGGGCCCGCGCGGACGCGGGGCATGCCCCCGAATTTGCAATGCTGCTCGCAACCCAGGAACCCCCGGGGTGGACCATGGCCGGATGCCCCGCGCGGGTAGTAGGTTGGCAAGCCCCCTTGCGGGCAGGGCGCGGGTCATGGCCGCCCCGGATGCGCGTCCGCGCGTGTCCAGGCACGCATCTCGGCCCTCCCCCGCTTCTGCAACGTTGCTCGCGACCCTTGGGTACTCCCCCGGGTATCTGTTTTGGATTTTCTGCTCGCGCGGCGCGTGCCCAGGCCTCCTTGGACTCGCGTCCTGGCTGCTCTATGATCGTGCCCGTGTCGTGCCCTCCGGGACTCGCGTCCTGCGCTGTGTGGTTCCG
>CM038049.1:91268929-91298929 GCA_021397845.1 Areca catechu | reverse complement strand
ACAGGGCAACGGGAGCACGCGCATGCAGGTCGTGGCACGGGCGTGTGCGGGTCATGCCACCGCCGGGCGCGCACAAGGGCACTGCGTGCTCGATCACGCGCGGGTCATGGCACGGGCGTGCATGAGTCACGGAGCTGCCGTGCGCAAGTCAACGGGCGCGTGTCACGGTGCGGGCGTGCGCGGGTCACGGCACCGTCGCGCGCAAGGCAACATGCGCGGGTCATGGCACTGGCATGCACGGGCCATGGTACGGGCATGCGCGGGTCACGGAGCAGCTGGGCGTGCGCGCGGGTCGCGGCGCGGGTTTGCACGTGAAATGGCGCTGCCGGGCTCGGGTTACGGGGCGCGCGCGCGGGCCACGGCACTGGCATGCGCGGGTCATGCCACGGGCGTGCGCGGGTCACGGCGCTTCCGAGCACGGGTCACGGCACGGGCGTGCGCGGGTCATCGGGCACGCGGGCGGGTCAAGGCGCTGCTGGGCGCCCGCGCGCGGGTCATGGCACGGGCGCACGCGTGTCATGGCACGGGCGCGCGTGGTTCACGGGGCCGCCTGGCGCGTGTCACCCGGCGCGCGCGCGGGTCGTGGCACGGGCTTGCACGGGCCATGGCACTGGCATGCACGGGCCACGGCACGGGCATGCGCAGGTCACGGAGCAGCCGAGCGCGCGCGCGGGTCGCGGCACGGGCTTGCACGTGTCATGGCGCTGCCGGGCTCGGGTCACCGGGCGCGTGCGGGCCACGGTACTGGCGTGCGCAGGTCATGCCACGGGCATGCGCGGGTCACGGCGCTTCCGGGCGCGGGTCATGGCACGACCGTGCGCGGGTCATTGGGCACGTGTGCGGGTCATGGCGCCGCCGGGCGCGCACACGCGGGTCATGGCACGGGCGCGCGCGGTCATGGCACGGGCACGTGCGGGTCACGGGGCCGCCTGGCGCGTGTCACCCGGCGCGCGCGGGGGTCGTGGCACGGGCTTGCACTGGTCACGGCACTGCCAGGCGCGACGAGCCGGGCACGGGCCATGGCACGGGCGGGCGCAAGGCACGCGCGGGTCGTGCCAAGGGCGTGCGTCGGTCACGGCACGGGCGGGTGCGAGGCACCGAGCTCGCGCGAGGGCACGGCGCGTGCCGGTCCTGGCATGGCGCGCGCTGGTCATGGCACGGGCCGGTGCATAGCACCGGGTGAGCGCGCGGGTCTTGGCACGGGCATGAGCGGGTCACGGCACCGCCGGGCGCGGGCACCGGGCGCGGGCGTGCGCGGGTCGCGGCACCGTCGGGCGTAAGCCCACGGCCGCGCGCAAGGGAGTGGGCGTGCGCGGGTCATGGCACCGGCGGGCACAAGGCCCCGGGCATGCACGGGTCGTGGCACCGCCGGGCGCAAGGGGTCGGACGCGGGCATGCACGGGTCATGGCACCGGCGGGCGCAAGGCCCCGAGAGTGTGTAAGAGCGCGGGCGTGCGCGGGTCACGGCGCTGCCGGGTGCAAGGGGCAGCGCGCGGGCGTGCACGGGTCATGGCACGGGCGTGCGCGGGTCACGGCGCTGCCGGGTGCAAGGGGCAACGCGTGGGCATGCATGGTCATGGCACGAAAGTGCACGGGTCTCTGGGCGTGCGCGCGCACGGGTCATGGCACCGGAGTGCACAGGTCACCAGGCGTGCGCTCCGGGTCATGGCACGGGCATGCGCGGTTCACGGCACGGGAGTGCAAGGGTCACCAGGCATGCGCGCGCCCCGGTCATGGCACGGGAGTGCACGGGTCACCGGGCGCGCGCGCGCCCGGGTCATGGCACGGACGTGCGCGTGTCATGGCACGGGAGTGCACGGGTCACCGGGCACGCGCGCGCACGTGTCATGGCATGGGCGTGCACGGGTCATGGCACGGGAGTGCGTGGGTCCTGGCACTGCCGAGCTCTAGTCCCGGGCGCGCGCAAGGGCGCGGGCGTGCACGGGTCCTGGCAGCACCGGGCTCGAGTCCCCAGGCGCGCGCATGGGCGCGGGCGTGCGCGGGTCCTGGCAGCGACGGGCTCGAGTCCCCGGGTGCGTGCATGGGCGCGGGCGTGCGCGGGTCAAGGCAGCGCCGGGCGCGGGGCACCGGGCACGCGCACGGGCGCGGGCGGGCGCGGGTCCTGGCAGCACCGGGCGCGCGCACGGGCATGGGCGGGCGCGGGTCCTGGCAGCTCCGGGCACGGGGCACCGGCGCGCGCACGTGCGCGTGCGGGTGCGGGTCCTGGCAGCGCCGGGCGCGGGGCACCAGGCGCGTGCTTGGGCGCGGGGGGGCACGGGTCCTGGCAGCGCCGGGCGTGGGGCACGGGCGTGCACATGGGCGCGGGCGGGCGCGGGTCCTGGCAGCGCCGAGCACGGGTCACGCGGGGCACGCGTGGACGCGGGGCATGCCCCCGATTTTGCAATGCTGCTCGCGACATAAGAACCCCCGGGGTGGACCTGGCCGGATGCCCCACGCGGGTAGTAGGTTGGCAAGCCCCCTTGCGGGCGGGGTGCGGGTCATGTCCAACCCGGATGCCCGTCCGCGCGCGTCTAGGCGTGCATCCCGGCCCTCCCCCGCTTCTGCAACGTTGCTCGCGACCCTTGGGTACTCCCCCGGGTATCTGTTTTGGATTTTCTGCTCGCGCGGCGCGCGCCCAGGCCTCCTTGGACTCACGTCTTGACTGCTCTTTGATCGCGCCCGTGTCGTGCCCTCCGGGACTCGCGTCTTGCGCTGTGTGGTTCCGAGTCCTGGCCACCCTTTTGCCCCGCGCATGGTGCGCGCATCCTGGACATCCTGGACTCGCGTCCGGGGTGCGCTGGGTGCTCTCTCGTGCTGGGCCGTCCGTGACTCGGGTCCAGCGACATTTGGGCGCGAGTCTTCATCTTCCCTTGCGTTCGCAAGCTAGCTTTGTGCCTCGGAACACCCCGGGATGCCCCTTCTTTGCCCCTTCCGAGTGCCGGATCTTCACGGCTGTGCGCGCGGAACGATGGTCGGTGCCGTCCGGTCCGGTCGACGTCCCGGTCCTTCGGCTCCATCCGGATCCTTCGGGCGAAAACGCGGCCGCGTGCGAGCAGAACCAAGGTCAGCGTCCTCCGGTCCAGTCGGCCTCCCGGTCCCGCTCCTTCGGCTCCGTCCGGATCCTTTGGGCGAAAATGCGGCCGCGTGCACGCGGAACTTAGGTCCGTGTGCGATGCTCCAGTCGACCTCCCGGTCCCGCTACATTGGCTCCGTCCGGATCCTTTGGGCGAAAACGCGGCTGCGCACGCGCGGAACCAAGGTCGGTGTGCGATGGTCTGGTCGACCTCCCGGTCTCGCTCCATCACCTCCGTCAGGATCCTTCGGGCGAAATCGCGGCTGCGCGTGCGCGGAACCAAGGTAGGTTTTCGATGGTCCGGTCGACCTCCCGGTCCCGCTCCATCATCGCCGTCCGGATCCCTCGGGCGAAAAATGCGATCGCACGCGCGCGGACCAAGGTCGGTTCGCTCTTTGGTCCGGTCGACCTTCCGATCCCGTTCCATTGGCCCCGTCCGGATCCTTCGGGTGAAAAACGCGGCCGCGCGCGCGCGCGGAACCAAGGTCGGTGTGCGATGGTCCGGTCGACCACCTGGTCCCGCTCCATCGCCTCTGTCCGGATCCTTCGGGCGAAATCGCGGCCGCGTGCGCGCGGAACCAAGGTCGGTGTGCGATGGTCCGGTCAACCTCCCGGTCCCGCTCCATCGCCTCCATCCGTATCCATCGGGCGAAATCACAACCGCGCGCGCACGGAACCAAGGTTGGTTTTCGATGGTCCGGTCGACCTCCCGGTCCTGCTCCATCGTCGCCGTCCGGATCCCTCTGGCGAAATACACGGCCGCACGCGCGCGGATCCAAGGTCGATGCGCTCTTTGGTCCGGTCGACCTCCCGGTCCCGCTCCATCGTCGCCGTCCGGATCCCTCGGGCGAAAAATACGGTCGTGCGAGCGCGGAACCAAGGTCGGTGTGCGATGGTCCAGTCGACCTCCCAGTCCCGCTCCATCGCCTCCGTCCGGATCCCTCGGGTGAATTCGCGGCCGCGTGCGCGCGGAACCAAGGTCGGTTTCGATGGTCCGGTCGACCTCCCGGTCCCGCTACATCGGCCCTGTTCAGATCCCTCGGGCGAAAAATGCGGCATCGCCCGCACGGAACCAAGGTCGGTGCGCTCTTTGGTCCGGTCGACCTCCCGATCCCACTCCATCGGCCCCATCCAGATCCCTCGGGCGAAAAATGCGGCCGCGCGCGCGCGGAACCAAGGTCGGTGCACTCTTTGATCCGGTCGACCTCCCGGTCCCACTCCATCTGCCCCGTCCGGATCCCTCGGGTGAAAAACGCGGCCGCGCGCTCGCGGAACCAAGGTCGGTGCGCTCTTTGGTCCGGTCGACCTCCCGGTCCCGCTCCATCGACCCCGTCCGGATCCCTCGGGCGAAAATCGCGGCCGCGCGCGCGCGGAACCAAGGTCGGTGCGCTCTTTGGTCCGGTCGACATCGCGGTCCCGCTCCATCGGCCCCGTCCTTCTTGGTGGTCCCTCCCCATGCCCCCGTCCCGAAACACCCACCACCCTCATCAAATTGGAAATCCCCGCACCCTCCGGTGCGGCTCGGTGCCCCGTGCGTCCGTTGTCCCTCGTGGGTTCGTGGTATCTCGTGCTCGGCGGTTTTCCGCTGTTGGCGTGTCCCATCGACGACCCCTCCTTCATGCGCTCTTGGGTCGCAAGGCTCCGCGTGCGGGGGAGTGGCACGGTGCGCGTCGCGGCGGCGACCGTGTCGGCGTGTGAGCGGTCTTGGATGCGCATCCAGCGACGGGCTCCCTGCCTCGTCGTGGCTAACCGTCGGTGGGTGCATCCCTTCACTCGTGCTCGGAGGACCCTTTGTTGCCCCTCGTTGCGACCCGTCAGTTGCCCGTGCGGTCTACACCCTTGCGGGACTCGTCCGTTCACCACGCGACCCTTGCGGCTACCCCGCCTCCGCAGCAGCGGGTGCCGTTCCTCTTGCGGTCCTCGAGCGCCCTCCGTTTGGAGAGTCCCTCCGTGTTCTCCCATTCCTTCGGCCCGCTCCTGGCTTCGTGCGCTCTCGCGGATGCGGTGGATTCATCGTGCCGGGGCCCCCGTGCCCCGCGTCCCATCTCGAAATCGTTGCCCGCCCCGATGCGACGACGTCCGTGGCCCGTCCCAGCGTCCCCCATCCTCAGGTCGGCGGGATGGTGGTGGCGGGGATCCGGCGTCGCCCGAGGATGTGCTACCTGGTTGATCCTGCCAGTAGTCATATGCTTGTCTCAAAGATTAATCCATGCATGTGCAAGTATGAACTAATTCGGACTGTAAAACTGCGAATGGCTCATTAAATCAGTTATAGTTTGTTTGATGGTACGTGCTACTCGGATAACCGAAGTAATTCTAGAGCTAATATGTGCAACAAACCCTGACTTCTGGAAGGGATGCATTTATTAGATAAAAGGTCGACACGAGCTCTGCCCGTCGCTCTGATAATTCATGATAACTCGACGGATCGCACGGCCCACGTGCCGGCGATGCATCATTCAAATTTCTGCCCTATCAACTTTCGATGGTAGGATAGGGGCCTACCATGGTGGTGACGGGTGACGGAGAATTAGGGTTCGATTCCGGAGAGGGAGCCTGAGAAATGGCTACCACATCCAAGTAAGGCAGCAGGCGCACAAATTACCCAATCCTGACACGAGGAGGTAGTGACAATAAATAACTATACCGGGCTCCTCGAGTCTGATAATTGGAATGAGCACAATCTAAATCCCTTAGCGAGGATCCATTGGAGGGCAAGTCTGGTGCCAACAGCTACGGTAATTCCAGCTCCAATAGCGTATATTTAAGTTGTTGCAGTTAAAAAGCTCGTAGTTGGACCTTGGGCTGGGCCGGCCGGTCCGCCCCACGGTGTGCACTGGCCTTCCCGTCCCTTCTGCCGGCGATGCGCTCCTGTCCTTAACTGGACGGGTCGTGCCTCCGGTGCCGTTACTTTGAAGAAATTAGAGTGCTCAAAGCAAGCCCACTCTCTGGATACATTAGCATGGGATAACATCACAGGATTTCGGTCCTATTGTGTTGGCCTTCGGGATTGGAGTAATGATTAAGAGGGACAGTCAGGGGCATTCGTATTTCATAGTCAGAGGTGAAATTCTTGGATTTATGAAAGACGAACCACTGCGAAAGCATTTGCCAAGGATGTTTTCATTAATCAAGAACGAAAGTTGGGGGCTCGAAGACGATCAGATACCATCCTAGTCTCAACCATAAACGATGCCGACCAGGGATCGGTGGATGTTGCTTTCAGGACTCCGCCGGCACCTTATGAGAAATCAAAGTTTTTGGGTTCCGGGGGGACTATGGTCGCAAGGCTGAAACTTAAAGGAATTGACGGAAGGGCACCACCAGGAGTGGAGCCTTCGGCATAATTTGACTCAACACGGGGAAACTTACCAGGTCCAGACATAGCAAGGATTGACAGACCGAGAGCTCTTTCTTGATTCCATGGGTGGTGGTGCATGGCCGTTCTTAGTTGGTGGAGCGATTTGTCTGGTTAATTCCGTTAATGAACGAGACCTCAGCCTGCTAACTAGCTACGTGGAGGCATCCCTCTGCGGCCAGCTTCTTAGAGGGACTATGGCCATTTAGGCCACGGAAGTTTGAGGTAATAACAAGTCTGTGATGCCCTTAGATGTTCTGGGCCGCACGCGCGCTACACTGATGTATTCAACGAGTCTATAGCCTTGGCCGACAGGCCCGGGTAATCTTCGAAAATTTCATCGTGATGGGGATAGATCATTGCAATTGTTGGTCTTCAACGAGGAATTCCTAGTAAGCGCGAGTCATCAGCTCGCGCTGACTACGTCCCTTTCCTTTGTACACACCGCCCGTCGCTCCTACCGATTGAATGGTCCGGTGAAGTGTTCGGATCACGGCGACGTGAGCGGTCCGCCGCCCGTGACGTCACGAGTAGTCCACTGAACCTTATCATTTAGAAGAAGGAGAAGTCGTAACGCAACGTACCCCCCCCGCGGTCGGGGGTGGACGCGCGCCCGCGATCCTGCCACCGTGCCGCGGACCCGATAGGTGCCCGCTCGCCCCCACCACGCAACGCACCCCCCCCCCGGTCGGGGCGGTGATGCCGGATCGCGACCCCAGGTCAGGTGGGGCCACCCACCGAGCTTAAGCATATCAATTAGTGGAGGAGAAGAAACTTACGAGGATTCCCCTAGTAATGGCGAGCGAACCGGGGCTAGCCCAGCTCGAGAATCGGGGGGCCGCGCCCCTCGAATTGTAGTCTGGAGAAGCATCCTCAGTGACGGACCGAGCCCGAGTCCCCCGGAAAGGGGCGCCCGGGAGGGTGAGAGCCCCGTCCGGCCCGGACCCTGCCGCACCACGAGGCCCTGTCGACGAGTCGGGTTGTTTGGGAATGCAGCCCCAATCGGGCGGTAAATTCCTTCCAAGGCTAAATACGGGCGAGAGACCGATAGCGAACAAGTACCGCGAGGGAAAGATGAAAAGGACTTTGAAAAGAGAGTCAAAGAGTGCTTGAAATTGCCGGGAGGGAAGCGGATGGGGGCCGACGATGCACCCCGGCCGGATGCGGAACGACGGCGAGCCGGTCCGTCGCTCGGCTCGGGGCGCGGACCGTTGCGGGCCGCGCCGGCGGTCGAAGCCCGGGCGGTCGAACCTGCCCGCGGAGACGCTGTCAGCGTGGCCGGGGATTCGGTGTGCGCCGTCACGGCGTGCCCCCCGGGGCACCGACGCGCCCCAGGCAACGGCCCGCGGGCTCCCCATCCGACCCATTGGTGCGGGCACCAGACTCAGAAGAAGACCTCAGAGCTCCATCTGGATCTCTGATTGACCTTGCCCGAAGAATTAGGGTTTTCTGGCTTGTAATAAGGGTTGACTTGATCAACTCAATTTTAGCTTAAGTCTGTACTCCCTGCAATTTATTTTTGTTGAGTCATGTTGACTCAGTAGTGGTCTAGGACTTCAACCTGGGGTGTCACATTTTCTCCCAAGGCCAAGCAAGTGGGCGCCACACTCCCAGCCACACGCCTGAGTCCAGGGGGTGCCACATCTCCATCCAGTATACTCTAGTCCCCACACCACAGATAGCAGCTCCCTTCTCTCATGCGCCATTTGAGGAGAAAGCAACCAGGGATCCACAAATCAAGGGGGCGGCCCAAGACCTTCCATAAGAGCCAACCTATGAAAGGGAAGAAATTCTTCTTGGACAGAACTTCAAGGAGGCGCCCATTCCCTGCCAAAAATGCCCAAAACAAAGATGGGAAGGACCATGACTTAGGGAGAAAGAAAAGGAGGAGTCCAAAAGAGTTGAGCCATGGAAGGAAAGAAATCCTCTCTTGAAGAACAAAGCTTGGAGGCGCCATCTACCTTCCTTTTAAAACCCAAATCAAATTTTTTTGGAACCTTTGGCCGGCCATATGTGTAAGGATTGATCCTTCAATCCTAATTTGTAGATCCCCTCCTTTAGTCCCATATGGGAAGATGTAAAACCCTACTCTCTTGTAAAGTCCTATAAATTAAACCCCTCTTGTAAATTTTAATTAATCTGATGAATAAATTCAAGTTTTTTTGTGTGAGCAAACTCTGTGTTTTCTCTCTTCCGCACTTGCATCCAAGTGTTGAGCTCCGTGAGGGAGTAAATCCGGGTTCCCCAGGAACCTTGAGGAGGTGTGAGATCTCCAAACCCCAAACCCTAGGTTAGCCACTTCACTCCCAAACCCTAGCTGCCCATCATCCTTCTCTTTCCACCAAGCCCTAGCATATCCCACCTCTCACGACCACCCTCTTCAAGTCAAGGCTGACCCCAGCATCCGGGTCTAGTCCAGATACTTCAGATCCAAAGCAATTCCCAAAGGAAGTCAAATCAACCTCCAGGAGAATCCAGATTTCAGCACATCAACTTTCAAGTTCTTCAATCTGGTAAATTCTTCCTTGAGTATCTGATTCCATCACTTGTTCTTCTTCTTTCCCAGATCTTGAGTCTAGGAGAAGCTGACTCAGCCACAGGACCAGTATTGGAGGATCCATTGCGAAGGTATCCGAATCCGAGGATCCAATAATCTGCTCGAGAGAGTTCTTCCACCAAACTTTGTGAAGATCGCTGTTTGGTTGGTACCCTTCTCTTCTCTTTACTTCTGTCCTGTTGAAAGTTCAGAGCGAAACCCTAGGTCTGGGAGTTTCTCAACCCCCAGCGATCCGTTACTTCTGAACTACTCTGATAATCCAGTTTTATTTAAATTGTGCTTTCAATTATTACCTAGTTTCTTTCAATTTAGTTTAGCTTTCCTTTGAGTCAAAGCCAATTTCAAAAAATATATATATATAAAAAAAAATTAATCTTAATTTATTTCCGCATTGCATCATCTCTCCTCTTTCTTTCTGCATCATTTTGGTATCAGAGCCCTGTCTAGGATTTCTGTTTTGCCTGCTTGTTTTAAGTCTCTCTCCTTTTACTTTGTCTGCTCGAAGTAGACTCCCCAGGACGTCCGGTCCTAGGAACGAAGTGAGGTGCAAACCTCCTCTTCCCATTCCACGGGGTGTTCCTAGGGCGTGTAGGGGATCCGTTGGGTTACAACTTCGTAGCAGGAATTGTAAACAGGGGAAGCACCCTGTTTTCAATCCATAACTACCCTGTTACAGGAATTGTTTCTCAATGTAGGTAACTCCAAATCGTATGATTCTTATTTTGCTAGAACCAGTATAATTGAAGATATTTTACATAATTTTTGTGTGATTTATTGGTTTCCATGAAATTTCTGAGAGTTAAATTACTGTAACTCTATTTTTGTGTTCTGCAATTCAGTTATCTTGAGTGAACATCTCCTAACTCATCCTAAGGGCATTTGAGCATCTAAGATAAGGGGAGGAGTTGATAACCTCTCCTTAGCCCACAACCACCACCCCCTCATTCGATTCTAAGCCTAACTTTAAAATTTATTAGACTTAATTTGCCCTAGTGGGCTAGGGACATCAACAAGTCGGGTCAAGGCTAGTGTTGAGTCAGTTTGTCTACTTACTCTGTGTGTGCTTTGTACTCAGTGTCTAGAATGGTGGTTCTGGGACTACGTCCTGAAGGGCTTGTGTGCTGGTCCGCCTACCTGGCCAATCACTGATTGATGTCTAGGATTGGCAATTAGGGACCTAACACTCCCCTTACACCTGCCTGGCTGAGTCCTGAGTTACTACAGGCTAGCTTGCCACTCTGATTGGGCATCTAGTTTGGGCTCTAGGTCTAGTTAGCCCATAGTCAATTCAGTTGAGTCTCATTTTGTGTGTTTGCTTGCATCATCATGTCTACCCGGAATGGAGTACCCTACCAACCTGGTCAAACCCAACCTGATTTAGAGGCCATGGTTAGAGCTCTTACTGAGAGTATGAACAAATTAAGTCAGGATATGAATGAGAATTTTGCCCAACTTAGGGATCGAGTCCAAGTACTTGAGGAACCTAGGCATCAGAATTGGACTCCTGACCCAGATTTTAATATGCCTCAACCTCACCCACACCAAGAGCCTAGAAGACCTTTATACAGAGATCCTGAACCTAATCATAGGAGGCCTGACCCAGAACCTGAAGATAGAGATGATAGGTTCATTCGGAACATCAAATTAGATGCACCCACTTTTGATGGTAGCTTAAACCCTAAGGTGTATTCTGATTGGGAGGGTGAGATGGACCAGTACTTTGAGTGGTATGCCATGTCTGAGGAAAGAAAGTTCAAGTTTGCCAAGATGAAGTTAGTACGTCAAGCTAGGTTATACTGGGGGAACATTGAGCTGACCACTAGAAGACGAAATGTAGAGCCCATAACCACTTGGCAGGGTATGAAAGAGAAACTTAGAGATAAGTACCTACCCATTTCATACTAGCAGAACCTGTTAGACCAATGGCAGACTTTGAAACAAGGGAACCGATCTGTATCAGACTACATAACCACCTTTGATGAATACCTGATGAGATGTGATGTGAGTGAATCCCATGAGGTCACTTTGTCTAGGTTTAGGGCTGGACTTAGGGAAGACATAAAGAGGGAGTTGTTTCTGAGAGAGGTTACTGACCTAGACCAAGCCTATCAGATTGCACTGAACACTGAGAAGTTTCAGAGAGGACCTATACCTTCTAGGGTTAGTTCCCCAATCCCAAGAAATGGACCAAGCCAAGTTACCCCTAGCAAGTCTAATCAGGGTATTCCCACCCCTAGGCCCATGGACAAAGGTAAGGCACCTGACACCCAAAGAATCCCTAGTATCATCTGTTTTAAGTGCCAGAAGCCCGGTCATATCTCCAACTAGTGCACAGCCATAGCTTGTTTTAAGTGCCACAAGGTAGGTCATGTTTCTAGCCAGTGCCCTCGTAGATCTCTTTACATAGAAGAAGCAGAAGAAGAGAGTTCCGGACCCAATGAAGAGTTTGAAGAAGAAGTTTATGAGGCCGGAATGAATTTGGTCGATGAGTATGAAGGAGAGGAGGAATCCACAGAGTCTGACCAATTAGGGGTTGTGAGATGCATCCTATCCCAGAATAGAGTTCAGGAAGATTGGCGTAGGACTAACATCCTACAGACTTTTCTTAAACTATGGGATAAGGTTTGTAAAATCATCATAGATAGTGGGAGCTGTGTGAATGCCATTTCTGCTAGCACTGTCAAAATGTTAGGCTTAATCTCAGTCCCCCACCCCAACCCCTATAAGGTTTCTTGGGTAGACTACCTCTATACCCATCCAGTCTAGATGTCAGGTCCAAATCCAAATGCAATCCTATCAAGAGAAGATTTGGTGTGACGTCTTGCCCATGGGGGTGAGCAGTATAATTCTTGGAAGACCTTGGTTGTATGATCATGATGCCACCCTCTTAGGAAAATCCAACACCTGTGTCTTTAGTTTTAATAGGAAGAAAATCACAATCCATTCAGTTCCTCCTAAGGACAAGGTAGCTAAAGGAACCAATAAGGTCAGAGAAATGAAGACTGGAGTGAACCTAATTAGTGCTAAGGATCTAGAACAGGAAATTCATAGTGGTTCACCTATTTGGATGTTGACTGCTAAGGAACTTAGGACTCCTACACCCTCAGAACCTCCTCAAGAAGTTAAACCTTTGTTAAAAGAATTTGAGGATGTTTTTCTCGAGGATCTGTCAGACCACCTTCCACCTCTTAGGGATATCCAGCATTCCATAGATTTAGTCCCAGGAACTACTTTACCCAACTTGCCCCATTATAGGATGAATCCATCTGAGCATAAGGAACTGCAAAAGCAGGTTGGAGAATTGTTGAGGAAGGGGTTCATTAGAGAGAGTCTTAGCCCTTGTGCAGTCCCTGCACTTCTAACCCCGAAGAAGGATGGCACGTGGAGGATGTGTGTTGATAGTCATGCCATCAACAAAATCACAATCAAGTATAGGTTCCCCATCCCTATACTAGATGACATGCTAGATATTATGGCCAGCGCAATGGTTTTTTCTAAAATTGATCTCAAGAGCGGCTATCATCAGGTTAGGATTAGACCAGGGGATGAGTGGAAAACCGCTTTCAAAACTAAGGATGGTCTCTATGAATGGGTTGTTATGCCTTTTGGGTTGTCCAATGCCCCTAGTACTTTCATGAGGATTATGACCCAGGTACTTAGAGCTTTCATAAGGAAGTTTGTAGTGGTCTATTTTGATGACATCCTGATCTATAGTAAGACCCCTGCAGACCTCCTAGGCCACCTTAGACAAGTCTGTCAAGTTTTGAGGAATGATAGTCTCTACGATAATCTCAAAAAGTGTGAATTCATGACCAGTAGAATTATCTTCCTTGGTTTTGTAGTAATCCCTGACGGCGTGGCTGCCGATCCAGAAAAGATTAGGTCCATAGTCAAATGGCTAGAGCCGACCAGTGTGCATGAAGTCAGAAGTTTCCACGGCTTGGCTACCTTTTATAGGCGATTCATCAAGGGGTTTAGTACTGTAGTTGCTCCTATCACAGACTGTATTAGGAAAGGAGAATTCCAATGGACTAAAGCAGCCCATAAAGCCTTCCTAGATCTTAAGGATAGGATGACCCAGGCACCCATTTTGAGGTTACCCGACTTTTCAAAGGTATTTGAGGTTTCCCGTGATGCTTCAGGAGTAGGTATAGGTGGAGTTCTAAGCTAAGAGAACCATCCCGTAGCATTCTTTAGTGAAAAACTTAATGATGCTAAGCTTAGGTATTCTACCTATGATAAGGAATTTGATGCGGTAGTGCAAGCTTTGCGTTATTGGAGACATTATTTGCTACCGCAAGAATTTGTGCTATTTTCGGACCATGAGGCTCTTAGATTCTTGAATTCCCAGAAGAAGCTTAACCCTAGGCATGCTAAGTGGGTAGAGTATATCCAGTCCTATTCTTTTGTTTTGAAGCATAAGGCTGGGTCTGAAAATAAGGTAGCTGATGCCCTTAGTCGTCGATCTTTGTTGTTGAATTCTGTTAGGGCTGAAGTCATAGGGTTTGAGCAAATCAAAGAGGAATATGAGTCGTATCCAGATTTTAAGACTGTGTACCAGGATCTAACTCAAGGACCATCTAGTGACCATATGGATTATACCCTTTTAGATGGCTTTCTGTTCTTTAAGAATAGGCTTTGCATCCCTAGAACTTCTCTTAGGGAATTTTTGATTTGGAAAATTCATGCTGGAGGTATAGCTGGCCATTTCGGAAAAAATAAAACCACCCTGGCTATTGAAGACCACTTTTTCTGGCCTAGCTTAAAAAGAGATGTGATGCGGCACGGATATGATTAATGTTTTGAATATGGTTTGTAGAGCAATGAAACCTAATTACACTAGCATTGTACTCATCATAATAAGACTTAAGGATTATAAGAAATTGGACTTTTACTTGATTAGACACAATCCTAAACTAAGAAGGAAGAAGATCTAGACAATAGGGGCTAATGATTGTGGACTTACCTTGATGAGCTTTCCAACCTTCTTTTGATTCATACCTTGAAACTACCAATGCTCAGAACTGAAGAATCTGGATAACAGAGATCAGAACCCTGGACTTGGGGCTTCAGCTTGTTTGTTCTTTGTTAAGGTGAACCCTGTTCACAACTCAAGGACTTCGAAGGACCCTACAATGAAGATCAAAGTTAAGGTTGAAGGATGCAAACATAAAGAAGGGATGGGAGAACTTGTGAACAAAGAAAAGATAGTTGAGAAGATCTGGCCGACTCCAATGCCTTTGCCTTGAGCTTGGATGATGAATTTCTAGGGAAGAGAGTGGCTTTGGGCGTGGAAGAAGAAGATAGGAAAAATTTCACACATAAAACTCAAGACAACTTCACTTCAAACTTCATTCATTTCCAAAATCCATCTCCTTTACAATGGGCATCCAAGGCTTTTAATAGCCTCACAAAGCTAGCTTTTGAAATTTAAAAACTCCCCAAATCGAGGAGGATTACAAGGGGGGGTTGGAGGATTTGGTGGAGAGTTTGGAGGGATGTGGAGAGTTTGGAGGATTTGGTGGAGAGTTTGGAGGGATGTGGGGGGGGTTGGAGGATTTGGTGGAGGACTTGGAGGGATGTGGCCAACCTCCTTGAATTTGAATCTTCCTTGTTGGCACCCAAAGGGTGATGAGGTGGCTAGTGAAGTGGCACCTGATGACGTGGCATGGTGAGGTGGCCTTCTACTTGGATAAGAATGACATGTGGCGCCCAGTGGTCTAATTTGATGGTCCTTTTCTCTTGCTTGGTTGATGTGTCTTCTCTTCTTCATGTGGTCAAATTCTGGGGTCTAGAATTTGAGTCTTGTTGCTGGCTTTCATGGCTTTAAGACTTGATTAGACTTAACTCAACTGAATTAGACTTAACACAACTGAACTGACTTGACTGACCTAGACTTTAAAACTTGAAATGGACTTACAGGAAATGAAATTTTAAAAGTAATTACAGGACTCAATAAACACTCTTGATTTGAAACTCAAAATTAATTACAGGACTCTTGAAAAGGAAATGACTTTTGAAAATAAAATATTTTTGAACTAAAGGATACAAGGTAACCTAATTATCTTCGATCCAAATTGGGATAAGGCTAACCTTGTTGGAGTGAAGTTTCTTTCGGCTTCTGGTATCCACACCAATTCTCCTGGGGTGGGCAGAACTCGACCCAGTCGAGTATGGTTCAGTTTTGCCCTGGTAATGCTCGAACAAGTCTGGGTTAAGTCTTTGCAGGTCCTCTCGAGTAATCCAAGAGTTGTCGGACTCAGGTCGACCTTGCCATTGAACCAGGTATCGCTGATAGTCCTTATTCCTGGTAGTAATGATCTTGTCATCCAGGATTCTCTCAATCCTCTCTCTCTGCTCAGGTAAGGTTGGTGGTGGACACTCGGAAATATGTTCACTCTCAATGAAAGTTTCTGGCTCAAAAGGCTCACTAGGTATTAGTAGTGGTTCTTTGTATTCTACTAGGTCTGAAACATTGAAGGTTGTACTAATACCCATATCAGGTGGAAGTTCCAAAACATATGCATTAGGCCCTATTTTCTTTAAGATCTTAAAAGGTCCCGCTCCGCGGGCATGCAGCTTCTTTATGGTTCCAGGGGGAAACCGTTCAGGGTTGAGCCTAATCATCGCATAATCCCCTTCACAGAATTCTTTAGCCCTCTTATGTGAGTCAGCTAAGTGTTTGTAA
Source organism: Areca catechu (assembly GCA_021397845.1). Lineage (NCBI taxonomy): Eukaryota > Viridiplantae > Streptophyta > Magnoliopsida > Arecales > Arecaceae > Areca > Areca catechu. Next base: position 91,283,253 of record CM038049.1, on the reverse strand, counting down.
GTTTCATTGCTCAGGTTGATCTTATTACTGATTTCTTTATGTAGATTTGTGACATGCTGTGCAAAAGACTCAGCAGACTCAGAGACTCGTGTGTGAATAGGTAGTGGGATTAGATCTAAAGGCTTCCTAGGCTTGCAACCATGGACTATCTCAAAGGGACTTTTGCCCGTAGATCGATTGACCGAACTGTTGTAAGCGAACTCAGCACGTGGCAATAACAAATCCCAGTTTCCTAGACTTTCTCCCACTAGGCATCTCAGCAAGTTCCCTAGACTTCTATTTACAACCTCGGTTTGTCCATCAGTCTGGGGATGGTAGGCAGTGGAGAATTTCAGTCTGGTTTCTAATAGGTGCCAAAGGGTTTTCCAGAAGTAACTTGTGAAGCGGACATCCCTATCAGAAACAATGGTTTTTGGTAACCCATGGAGTCTGACTACTTGATCAAGAAAGAGTTTGGCTATCCTAGAGGCATCGGAAGTTTGGGTGCAAGGTATGAAATGGGCCATTTTTGAAAACCGGTTGACCACCACAAAGATTGAATCATGTTTTCGAATGGTCTTGGGTAATCCTAGAACAAAGTCCATGCTTAGATCCTGCCATGGACACTCAGGTACAGGTAATGGAGTGTATAGCCCGGTATTCTTCTTTTGTTGCTTTGCAACAGCACATGTCCTACATCGGGCTACAATGTTTGCTACTTGTTTCTTAAGACCTGGCCAGTAAAATTGTTCCTCAACAGCCAAGATAGTCTTGTTTCGTCCGAAGTGGCCAGCTAAACCTCCCGCATGTATCTCCCAAACTAAAAAATCTCTTAAGGAGGTTCTTGGGATGCAAAGCCTATTCTCTCTAAAAAGATAACCATCTAGAAGGGTATAGTCATTATGATCACTAGATGGTCCTTGACGCAAAACCTGATAAATTTCATCAAAATCTGGACAGGTTTCGTACTGCTCCTTAAGTCTTTCAAAACCTATGACTTCAGTACTGACTGAAGTTAAAAGTAACGTTCTACGACTTAGAGCATCAGCTACCTTATTATCGGTTCCTGATTGATGCTTTAGGACAAACGTATAGGATTGGATGTACTCTACCCATTTGGCATGCCTAGGGTTTAGTTTCTTTTGGGAACTCAAAAACCTAAGGGCTTCATAGTCTGAAAATAAAACAAATTCTTGCGGTAGGAGATAATGCCTCCAATACCTTAATGCTTGCACTACCGCATAAAGCTCCCGATCATATGTGGAGTATTTTTTCCTGGCTTCATTCAATTTCTCACTAAAGAATGCTACGGGATGGTTCTCTTGACTCAGAACTCCACCAATACCTACTCCCGAAGCATCGCATGCTACTTCAAAGACCTTAGAAAAATCGGGTAGTCTTAAGACTGGTGCTTGGGTCATCTTATCTTTGATGTGAAGGAAGGCCTTATCAGCTGACTTCGTCCATTCAAAGTGGCCCTTCCTAATACAATCCGTGATAGGAGCAACTATGGTGCTAAACCCTCTAATAAATCTTCGATAAAACGTAGCGAGGCCATGAAAACTTCTTACTTCATGAATATTATTGGGTGTTGGCCACTCTACAATTGCCTTAACCTTCTCAGGGTCAGCGGATACTCCTTCAGGGGTCACAACAAATCCTAGAAAGATAACTCTAGTAGTCATGAAAGCACATTTCTTTAGATTGGCATAGAGGTTATCTTTCCTAAGTGCTAAACATACCTGCCTCAGATGTTGTTGATGATCTTCTCTAGTCCTACTATAGATAAGTATGTCGTCAAAGTAAACGACAACAAATTTTCCAATAAAGGCTCGTAGGACTTGGTTCATGATTCGCATAAAAGTGCTAGGGCCGTTTGATAACCCAAAAGGCATGACTACCCATTCAAATAACCCGTCCTTAGTTTTAAAGGCAGTCTTCCATTCATCCCCTGGTCTGATCCTAACTTGGTGATAGCCGCTCTTCAGGTCAATCTTAGAAAATATAGTTGCACCGGCCATCATATCTAACATATCATCCAAGCGGGGGATGGGAAACCTATACTTCACCGTGATTTTATTTATGGCACGACTATCAACACACATTCTCCATGTGCCATCTTTCTTAGGGGTAAGTAAGGTTGGGACTGCGCATGGACTCAAACTCTCCCTAATGAATCCTTTCTTTAGGAGTTCTCCTACTTGACGTTGTAATTCTTGGTGCTCGGTAGGGTTCATTCTATAATGGGGAAGGTTCGGTAGGGTTGCTCCGGGGACTAAGTCTATTGCATGTTGTATATCCCTAAGAGGTGGGAGTTGGTCGGGCAAGTCATCGGGGAACACGTCTTTGAACTCCTCTAGCACTTGACTGACTTCTTGAGGTTGTTCTTTTGAAAGAGGTTCTTGATGATCCTTAATGGTTAAAATCCAAACAGGTTGCCCATTGCTAATTTCTTTCTCCATTTCTCTAGCAGTGATCACGTTTATCCCCTTTTTCTTATCACTCAATTGGCTTGATCCTCTCTTAATGGGGTTCTTAGGTGGAGAAGAATGGATTACAATCTTCTTTCCATTATGAGTAAACGAGCATGAATTAGAACGACCATAGAGTGTTACGTCAAGATCGTACAACCATGGTCAGCCTAAAATTATGCTACTTACTCCCATTGGAAGTACATCACACCATACTTTCTCCAGGTAAGATTGGAACTGAATGGTTACTAGGCACCTAGACTTAATGAAAATCGTGGTTGAGTCTATCCAAGATACCTTATAGGGATTAGGATGGGGTACGGTGGGCAATCCTAGGATTTTAACTGTGTTGGTGGATATGGCATTGACACAGCTACCGCTATCTAAAATGACTTTGCATACTTTCTCACCTATCTTAATGAATGTCTGTAGGATGCTAGTCCTACGCCAATCTTCTTGGGTTTTAGCTTGGGTGAGAATACACCTAACCACTCCTAACAGATCTTGATCTACCAGGACTTCCTCATCCTCATACTCTTCAGCCAAGTTCTCATCTGCCTGGTATACTTCCTCCTCAAATTCACCTTGGGATTCTACGGCTTCCTCTTCTACTTCGCCTATGTGTAGGGCTCTATTAGGACAGTTGCTAGAATAGTGACCCACTTTGTTACACTTGAAACATGCATTTGGAGTTCTTTGGGTCTCAGGTGTTTTTCCCTTGTCATCTCTACGGGTCACAGGCACATTAGGATTGGGTCGGTTGAATCTAGGCTGATTGGATTCTGACTGCTGATAAGGTGCACTAGTCCTAGGGGCTTCGGGCCTACGATAGACTGGACCTCTATGGAATCTCTCAGCATCCCTAGCTATTTGATAGGCCAATTCTAGGTCATGTACCTCTCGCATGAACAATTCCCTTTGAATTTCTTCCCTCAGTCCGGCTCTAAATCTAGACAAGGTCACCGACTCAGATTCATCAACATTGCACCTCATAACGAATTCGTCAAACTTCGCTATGTACTCTGTGACACTCCTATTTCCTTGAGTAAGTCTTTGCCATTGATCTAGGAGTCTTTGGTGGTAGGACATAGGAAGGTATTTCTCCCTAAGCCTAAGTTTCATAGCTCGCCAGGTCACTATGGGCACATCACCTCTCTGTCTAGTGAGTCTCTCAATGTTTCCCCAATATAACCTAGCTTGGCGCACAAGTTTAAGCTTTGCAAACTTACACTTGCGCTCTTCACTCATCTCAAACCAGTCAAAATACTGGTCCATCTCACCTTCCCAATCAATGTAGATCTTTGGATCTAAAATTCCATCAAAGGTGGGAGCTTCTAGCCTAATGTTCTTCATGGTTCGGTCATCTTGATCAAAGTGAATTGGGGTGGGTCTCCTGACATTGGGTTCATAGTTAGGCTCATGATGGAATCTCCTTGGGTTGGGCTCGATGGTTTGACCAGGGTGGGGTCCTCTAGGAATTGGATCATAAAACTGATCTTGGGGAGCTCTCCTAGGGTTTGTTTCGTAGAGAGGGTTTTGATATGGAATCCTTCTAGGGTTCAATGGGATCTCGAGTTCAGGTGCAAGACTTGGCTCAGGCTCAGTCTGGGCTTCATGATTGCTTTCTGGGGTTCTAGCCTCTAACTGATCCAACCTAGTAGTGATGTGGGCTAACTGCTCATTCATGTCTTGGTTGGTTTGTGCCACATTCTGATTTGTTTGGGCCAATTGCTCAGTTAAACTCTTAGTCAGTTGGGCCACCTGATCATTTAGGCCTTTGATCAAATTCCCTAAGTTTTGGTCCATGGCTACACTTGACTGGGCTTGGATTGGTGAATACGGTGTTCCTACTCTAGTTGTCATGCATGCAAATGGACTCAAGTTCGAGCTAAGGTTTCCAAGACCTAGAGCACAAATTAGAAGTCTAATTAAGTGAACCAACTAGTTAGTAGTACTTATGGGACTTAGCCAGGTAGGTGGAGGAAAGTGTAGGTCCCTGATTGCCAACCTTAGACACCAATCTGAGATTGGCCAGGTAGGCGGACCAAATCACAAGCCCTGATGCACCAATCCTAGACACCAAGCCAGTAAGCACACACCAATTAGCTGACACAGTTAACTTGACCCTAACCTGAACCCAATTTGTTGGTGTCCCTAACCCACTAGGGCAATTAACGTTCTACTCAATTTTAATTAATGGGCTGGGATCGATATGCTGGTTGGTGATTTTTGGGCTAGGGACAGGTGATGAAATCCTGACCCTATGTCAAATTGATGCCCTTAATTTGATTTCTCATGAGATGAATGAAATGCAAAGGTGCTGCAGAAGTGTGTTGCAGTTTGAAAGTGGTGTGGAAAACGTGATGAAAAAAATGTCCAGAAATTTTGAAAAATTCACAGAGGATTCCTAACTTATATGTTTCAATGCAGGTGAAAGGAATTTTAAAAATAAAATCTGTACTACTCTAAGCAGATCCTACAATTGAAGATAAATAAAAAGGATAGAACAGAACCCTAATGATAGTGTCGAACTGCAGAAATTTTCATTTTTTTTTATAATTTTTCTCTGATGATGAAATTTAATATGGTGATAACTGACTTAAAAAGGAACAAGAAAAAAAATATTTCAATAAAAAATCAGCGACTTGCCTTTGGAGCTGCAGAGGGATTACAGTAAATAGATGCAAATTTTCAGAAAACAGAACCTAATCAAACAAGTGCAATGGCTTACCCAAAACTTCAATCTAAAAACTCACGTCCGGCCAGGGGCTCATTATTCCCATGGGTCGTGACAGTGTACTGGAGTACACCCGCTCAGGAGGCGTGAATTTTAGATCTTGCTTGGATTTAAAGAAAACTATTCTACCCTAATGCAACCATGCTCTGATACCAATTTGATGCGGCACGGATATGATTAATGTTTTGAATATGGTTTGTAGAGCAATGAAACCTAATTACACTAGCATTGTACTCATCATAATAAGACTTAAGGATTATAAGAAATTGGACTTTTACTTGATTAGACACAATCCTAAACTAAGAAGGAAGAATATCTAGATAATAGGGGCTAATGATTGTGGACTTACCTTGATGAGCTTTCCAACCTTCTTTTGATTCATACCTTGAAACTACCAATGCTCAGAACTGAAGAATCTGGATAACAGAGATCAGAACCCTGGACTTGGGGCTTCAGCTTGTTTGTTCTTTGTTAAGGTGAACCCTGTTCACAACTCAAGGACTTCGAAGGACCCTACAATGAAGATCAAAGTTAAGGTTGAAGGATGCAAACATAAAGAAGGGATGGGAGAACTTGTGAACAAAGAAAAGATAGTTGAGAAGATCTGGCCGACTCCAATGCCTTTGCCTTGAGCTTGGATGATGAATTTCTAGGGAAGAGAGTGGCTTTGGGCGTGGAAGAAGAAGATAGGAAAAATTTCACACATAAAACTCAAGACAACTTCACTTCAAACTTCATTCATTTCCAAAATCCATCTCCTTTACAATGGGCATCCAAGGCTTTTAATAGCCTCACAAAGCTAGCTTTTGAAATTTAAAAACTCCCCAAATCGAGGAGGATTACAAGGGGGGGTTGGAGGATTTGGTGGAGAGTTTGGAGGGATGTGGAGAGTTTGGAGGATTTGGTGGAGAGTTTGGAGGGATGTGGGGGGGGTTGGAGGATTTGGTGGAGGACTTGGAGGGATGTGGCCAACCTCCTTGAATTTGAATCTTCCTTGTTGGCACCCAAAGGGTGATGAGGTGGCTAGTGAAGTGGCACCTGATGACGTGGCATGGTGAGGTGGCCTTCTACTTGGATAAGAATGACATGTGGCGCCCAGTGGTCTAATTTGATGGTCCTTTTCTCTTGCTTGGTTGATGTGTCTTCTCTTCTTCATGTGGTCAAATTCTGGGGTCTAGAATTTGAGTCTTGTTGCTGGCTTTCATGGCTTTAAGACTTGATTAGACTTAACTCAACTGAATTAGACTTAACTCAACTGAACTGACTTGACTGACCTAGACTTTAAAACTTGAAATGGACTTACAGGAAATGAAATTTTAAAAGTAATTACAGGACTCAATAAACACTCTTGATTTGAAACTCAAAATTAATTACAGGACTCTTGAAAAGGAAATGACTTTTGAAAATAAAATATTTTTGAACTAAAGGATACAAGGTAACCTAATTATCTTCGATCCAAATTGGGATAAGGCTAACCTTGTTGGAGTGAAGTTTCTTTCGGCTTCTGGTATCCATACCAAGATGTAGCACACATTGTGACTAGGTGTCGGACCTGTGCTGTTGCCAAACAGCGAAAACAGAACACCGGCCTTTATACCCCACTCCCTGTCCCAGATCGTCCTTGGCAAGATGTGAGCATGGACTTTGTGTTAGGTTTGCCTAAGACCCAGAGGAGGCATGACTCTATCTGTGTTGTAGTAGACCGATTTTTTAAGATGGCCCATTTCTTGCCTTGTTCTCAAACATTTGATGCGTTTAAGGTAGCCACCCTATTCTTTAATGAGATAGTTCGACTCCATGGCCTACCCAAGACCATTATTTCAGATAGGGATGTTCGGTTCACCAGCTATTTCTGGAAAACCCTTTGGCATAAGTTAGGGACAAAACTTAAGTTTTCAACTACCTATCATCCCTAGACTGATGGCCAAACCGAAGTAGTGAACCGTAGTTTAGGCAATCTGTTAAGGTGTCTTGTTGGTGAAAATATTAGGAACTGGGATTTGTATTTACCTAGAGCTAAATTTGCATACAATGACTCGGTCAATAGGTCTACAGGTAAGAGTCCATTTGAAATTGTGCATGGTTACAAACCTCACACACCTCTTGACCTGGCTCCTTTACCAGTCCACACACGAGTCTCTGAGTCTGCCGAAGTTTTTGCACAGCATATAAAAGACTTGCATAAAGAAATTCATGCCAAAATAAATTTAAGTAATGAAACTTATAAGAAGTTGGCTGATTCTCAAAGGCGAGTCAAAACTTTTAATGAGGGAGACTATGTAATGATTAGGTTAAGGCCTGAACGGTTTCCTCCTGAAACCGTTAGAAAGTTACATGCTAGAGGAGCTGGACCATTTAGAGTGGTGAAGAGAGTAGGATCCAATGCCTATGTGCTCGAGTTGCCTCCAAAACTAGGCATTAGCTCCACTTTCAACATTACAGACCTAGTAGAGTATAGAGAGCTAGCAGTGATTCCCAGTGAGCCTTTTGAACCTAATCCTGCTCTTAAGAGTGAACCCAACCCTGTGTGTCCACCAACAAACTGGCCTGTGAGGAAAGAGCAGATTGAAAAGATCCTGGATGATCAGGTTATCTCTACTCGTAATCGAGGATACCAAAGATACCTGGTCTGCTGGCAAGGAAGGCCAGATTCTGATGACTCTTGGATCTCCCGAGAAGAATTACAAGAATTGGACCCAGACCTCTTGGAGAGATACCAGAGCCAACTTGATCCATACTCGACAAGGTCGAGTTCCTCCCACCCCGGGAGAATTGGTACGGGCACCAGACTCAGAAGAAGACTTCAGAGCTCCATCTGGATCTCTGATTGACCTTGCCCGAAGAATTAGGATTTTCTGGCTTGTAATAAGGGTTGACTTGATCAACTCAATTTTAGCTTAAGTCTGTACTACCTGCAATTTATTTTTGTTGAGTCATGTTGACTCAGTAGTGGTCTAGGATTTCAACCTGGGGTGTCAAATTTTCTTCCAAGGCCAAGCAAGTGGGCGCCACACTCCCAGCCACACTCCTAGCCACACGCCTGAGTCCAGGGGGTGCCACATCTCCATCCAGTATACTCTGGTCCCCACACCACAGATAGCAGCTCCCTTCTCTCATGTGCCATTTGAGGAGAAAGCAACCAGGGATCCACAAATCAAGGGGGCGGCCCAAGACCTTCCATAAGAACCAAGCTATGAAAGGGAAGAAATTCTTCTTGGAGAGAACTTCAAGGAGGCACCCATTCCCTGCCAAAAATGCCCAAAACAAAGATGGGAAGGACCATGACTTAGGGAGAAAGAAAAGGAGGAGTCCAAAAGAGTTGAGCCATGGAAGGAAAGAAATCCTCTCTTGAAGAACAAAGCTTGGAGGCGCCATCTACCTTCATTTTAAAACCCAAATCAATTTTTTTGGAACCTTTGGCCGACCATATGTGTAAGGATTGATCCTACAATCCTAATTTGCAGATCCCCTCCTTTAGTCCCATATGGGAAGATGTAAAACCCTACTCTCTTGTAAAGTCCTATAAATTAAACCCCTCTTGTAAATTTTAATTAATCTGATGAATGAATTCAAGTTTTTTTGTGTGAGCAAACTCTGTGTTTTCTCTCTTCCGCACTTGCATCCAAGTGTTGAGCTCCGTGAGGGAGTAAATCCGGGTTACCCAGGAACCTTGAGGAGGTGTGAGATCTCCAAACCCCAAACCCTAGGTTAGCCACTTCACTCCCAAACCCTAGCCGCCCATCATCCTTCTATTTCCACCAAGCCCTAGCATATCCCACCTCTCACGGCCACCCTCTTCAAGTCAAGGCCGACCCCAGCATCCGAGTCCAGTCCGGATACTTCAGATCCAGAGCAATTCCCAAAGGAAGTCAGATCAACCTCCAGGAGAATCCGGATTTCAGCACATCAACTTTCAAGTTCTTCAATCTGGTAAATTCTTCCTTGAGTATCTGATTCCATCACTTGTTCTTCTTCTTTCCCAGATCTTGAGTCCAGGAGAAGCCGACTTAGCCACAGGACCAGTATTGGAGGATCCATTACGAAGGTATCCGAATCCGAGGATCCAACAATCTGCTCGAGAGAGTTCTTCCACCAAACTTTGTGAAGATCGCTATCTGGTTGGTACCCTTCTCTTCTCTTTACTTCTGTCTTGTTGAAAGTTCAGAGCGAAACCCTAGGTCTGGGAGTTTCTCAACCCCCAGCGATCCGTTACTTATGAACTACTCTGATAATCCAGTTTTATTTAAATTGTGCTTTCAATTATTACCTAGTTTCTTTCAATTTAGTTTAGCTTTCCTTTGAGTCAAAGCCAATTTCGAAAAATATATAAAAGAAAAGAATTAATCTTAATTTATTTCTGCATCGCATCATCTCTCCTCTTTCGTTCTGCATCACCCTGATGCAGAACAAAGAACAAAGAAACGTATGCGGAAGTAAAAATTAAGATTAATTCTTTTTTTTTTTTATTTTAGAAATTGGCTTTGACTCAAAGTAAAGTTAAACTAAGTTGAAGGAAACTATGTAAGGATTGAAAGAACAATTTAGAAGAAGCTAAGTTATCAGAGTAGTTCAGAAGTAACGGATCGCTGGGGGTTGAGAAACTCCCAGACCTAGGGTTTCGCTCTGAACTTTCAACAGGACAGAAATAAAGAGAAGAGATGGTTTACCAACCAGACAGTGATCTTCACAGATTTTGGGTGGAAGAACTCTCTCGAGCAGATTGTTGGATCCTCAGATTCGGCTATCTTCGCAATGGATCCTCCAATACTGGTCTTGTAGTTTGGTCAGCTTCTTCTGGACTCAAGATCTGGGAAGAAGAAAAACAAGTGATGGATTCAGAGACTCAGGGAAGGATTTACCAGCTCGAAGAACTTGAAGGCTGATGTCGCTGAGACCCGGATTTTCTTGAAGGCTGATTCGACTTCCTCTGGAAAGAGCTTTGGATCTGAAGTATCCGGACTGTAACTGGATGCTGGTGGTCAGCCTGGACTTGGAGAGAGAGGCCATGAGAAGTGGGATAGGCTAGGGCTTGGTGGAAAGAAAAGAATGATGGGCGGCTAGGGTTTGGGAGTGGAGTGGCTAACCTAGGGTTTGGGTTTTGGAGATCTCACACCTCCTCAAGGTTCCTGGGGAACCCGAATTTACTCCCTCACGGAGCTCAACACCTGGATGCAAGTGCGGAAGAGAGAAAACACAAAGTTTGCTCACAAAAAAATTTGGTTTCATTCATCTGATTCCTTTTAAACTTACAAGAGGGGTTTAATTTATAGGACTTTACAAGAGAGTAGGATTTTACTTCTTTCCATGTGGGACTAAAGGAGGGGATCTACAAATCAGGATAATCCATACACATATGGCTGGCCAAGGTTCCAAAAAAAAATTGATTTGGGTTATAAAAGGAAGGTAGATGGCGCCTCCATGCTTGGTTCTTCAAGAGAGGATTTCTTTCCTTCCATGGCTCAACTCTTTTGGACTCCTCCTTTTCTTTCTCCCTAAGTCAAGGTCCTTCCCATCTTTGTTTTGGATATTTTTGGCAGGTAGTGGGCGCCTCCTTGAAGTTCTCTCCAAGAGAATTTCTTCCCTTTCATAGTTTGGTTCTTTTGGGAAAGTCTTGGGCCGCCCCCTTGATTTGTGGACTCCTGGTGGATTTCTCCTCAATTGGCGCATGAGAGAAGGGAGCTGCTATCTGTGGTGTGGGGACCAAAGGCTGTTGGATGTAGATGTGGTGCCCCCTGGACTCAGGCGTATGGCTGGGAGTGTGGCTGGGAGTGTGGCGCCCACTTGCTTGGTCTTGGGAGAAAATGTAACACCCTAGGTTGAAGCCCTAGTCCACTACTGAGTCAACATGACTCAACAAAATAAAATGCAGGTAATATAGACTCAAGCTAAAATTGAGTTGATCCAGTCAACCCTTATTACAAGCCAAAAAAAACTCTAATTTTTCGGGCAAGGTTAATCAGAGATCCAGATGGAGCTCTGAAGTCTTCTTCTGAGTCTGGTGCCCGCACCAATTCTCCCAGGGTGGGAGGAACTCGACCTTGTCGAGTATGGATCAAGTTGGCTCTGGTATCTCTCCAAGAGGTCTGGGTCCAACTCTTGTAATTCTTCTCGGGAGATCCAAGAGTCATCAGAATCTAGCCTTCCTAGCCAGCGTACCAGGTATCTTTGGTTTCCTCGATTACGAGTAGAGATAACCTGATCATCCAGGATCGTTTCAATCTGCTCTTTCCTCACAGGCCAGTTTGTTGGTGGACACACAGGGTCAGGTTCACTCTCAAGAGCAGGATTAGGTTCAAAAGCCTCACTGGAAATCACAGCTGGCTCCCTATACTCTACTAGGTCTGTAATGTTGAAAGTGGAGCTAATGCCTAGTTCTGGAGGTAACTCGAGCACATAGGCATTGGATCCTACTCTCTTTACCACTCTAAATGGTCCAGCTCCTCTAGCATGTAACTTTCTAACGGTTCCAGGAGGAAACCGTTCAGGCCTTAACCTAATCATTATATAGTCTCCTTCATCAAAAGTTTTGACTCGCCTTTGAGAATCAGCCAACTTCTTATAAGTTTCATTACTTAAATTTATTTTGGCTTGAATTTCTTTATGCAAGTCTTTTATATGCTGTGCAAAAACTTCGGCCGACTCGGAGACACGTGTGTGGACTGGTAAAGGAGCTAGGTCAAGAGGTGTGTGAGGTTTGTAACCATGCACAATTTCAAATGGACTCTTACCCGTAGACCTATTGACTGAGTCGTTATATGCAAATTCAGCCCTAGGTAAGTACAAATCCTAGTTCCTAATGTTTTCACCAACAAGACACCTTAACAGATTGCCTAAACTACGATTCACTACTTCGGTTTGGCCATCAGTCTGGGGATGATAGGCAGTTGAAAACTTAAGTTTTGTCCCTAACTTATGCCAAAGGGTTTTCCAGAAATAGCTGGTGAACCGGACATCCCTATCTGAAACAATGGTCTTGGGTAGGCCATGGAGTCGAACTATTTCATTAAAGAACAGTGTGGCTACCTTAGACGCATCAAAAGTTTGGGAACAAGGCAAGAAATGGGCCATCTTAGAAAATCGGTCTACTACAACACATATGGAGTCATGCCTCCTCTAGGTCTTAGGCAAACCTAACACAAAGTCCATGCTCACATCTTGCCAAGGATGATCTGGGACAGGGAGTGGGGTATAAAGGCCGGTGTTCTATTTTCGCTGTTTGGCAACAGCGCAGGTCCGACACCTAGCCATAATGTGTGCTACATCTCTTTTTAAGCTAGGCCAGAAAAAATGGTCTTCAATAGCCAGGGTGGTCTTATCTTTTCCGAAATGGCCAGCTAAACCTCCAGCATGAGTTTCCCAAATCAAAAATTCCCTAAGAGAGGTTCTAGGGATGCAAAGCCTATTCTTAAAGAATAGAAAGCCATCTAAAAGGGAATAATCCTTATGTTCACTAGATGGTCCTTGAGCTAGATCCTGGTACACAATCTTAAAATCCGGACACGACTCATATTCTTCTTTGATTTGCTCAAACCATATGACTTCAGCCCTAACAGAATTCAATAATAAAGATCGACGACTAAGGACATCAGCTACCTTATTTTCAGACCCAGCCTGGTGTGGACACCAGAAGCCGAAAGAAACTTCACTCCAACAAGGTTAGCCTTATCCCAATTTGGATCGAAGATAATTAGGTTACCTTGTATCCTTTAGTTCAAAAATATTTTATTTTCAAGAGTCATTTCCTTTTCAAGAGTCCTGTAATTAATTTTGAGTTTCAAATCAAGAGTGTTTATTGAGTCCTGTAATTACTTTTAAAATTTCATTTCCTGTAAGTCCATTTCAAGTTTTAAAGTCTAGGTCAGTCAAGTCAGTTCAGTTGAGTTAAGTCTAATTCAGTTGAGTTAAGTCTAATCAAGTCTTAAAGCCATGAAAGCCAGCAACAAGACTCAAATTCTAGACCCCAAAATTTGACCACATGAAGAAGAGAAGACACATCAACCAAGCAAGAGAAAAGGACCATCAACTAGGACCACTGGGCGCCACATGTCATTCTTATCCAAGTAGAAGACCACCTCACCATGCCATGTCATCAGGTGCCACTTCACCAGCCACCTCATCACCCTTTGGGCACCAACAAGGATGATTCAAATTCAAGGAGGTTGGCCACATCCCTCCAAGTCCTCCACCAAATCCTCCAACCCCCCCCACATCCCTCCAAACTCTCCACCAAATCCTCCAACCCCCCTTGTAATCCTCCTCGATTTGGGGAGTTTTTAAATTTCAAAAGCTAGCTTTGTGAGGCTATTAAAAGCCTTGGACGCCCATTGTAAAAGAGATTGATTTTGGAAATGAATGAAGTTTGAAGTGAAGTTGTCTTGAGTTTTATGTGTGAAATTTTTCCTATCTTCTTCTTCCACGCCCAAAGCCACTCTCTTCCCTAGAAATTCATCATCCAAGCTCAAGGCAAAGGCATTGGAGTCGGCCAAATCTTCTCAATTATCTTTTCTTTGTTCACAAGTTCTCCCATCCCTTCTTTATGTTTGCATCTTTCAACCTTAACTTTGATCTTCATTGCAGGGTCCTTCGAAGTCCTTGAGTTGTGAACAGGGTTCCCCTTGACAATGAACCAACAAGCTGAAGCCTAAGTCCATGGTTCTGATCACTGTTATCCAAGTTCTCCAATCCAGAGCATCAGTAGTTTCAAGTTTTGAATCATAGGAAGGTTGGAAAACTCATTAAGGTAAGTCTTCAATCATTAGCCCCTATTGTCTAGATCTTCTTCCTTCTTAGTTTTAGAGTTGTGTCTAATCATGTAATAGTCCCTTTTCATATAATCCTTAAATCTTATTAAGATGAGTACAATGCTAAGTATAATTAGGTTTCATTGCTCTACAAACCCCATATTCAAAACATTAATCATATGAGTGCCGCATCACAGCCTTATGCTTCAAAACAAAAGTATAGGACTGGATATACTCTACCCACTTAGCATGCCTAGGGTTAAGCTTCTTCTGGGAATTCAAGAATCTAAGAGCCTCATGGTTCGAAAATAGCACAAATTCTTGCGGTAGCAAATAATGTCTCCAGTAACGCAAAGCTTGCACTACCGCAGAAAATTCCTTATCATAGGTAGAATA
>CM038049.1:91163929-91263929 GCA_021397845.1 Areca catechu | reverse complement strand
GACAAGTGGACGCCTGGTGTGTTCAAAAGGTTACTCCATTTGGAGTTTATTTCTACATCAGATTGGATATAGCGATCTGAGGTTAGTATCTAAACTGTGTTTAAATTTGGACATGCATGTAGTCATAAGCTTTAATTGCTAATAAGGAGATTTTGGGATTAGGGTTCGGACCTGATTTCATAAAGTTTTTGAAATCCACACTTCCGCACTGGTCACCGAACCCAACAGCGAAACCACAGCCAAGGGAACGGGCTTGGCAGAATCAGCGAGGAAAGAAGACCTTGTTGAGCTTGACTCTAGTCCGACTTTGTGAAATGACTTGAGAGGTGTAGGACAAGTGGGAGCCGGCCCGGCCGGCGCAAGTGAAATACCACTACTTTTAACGTTATTTTACTTATTCCGTGAGTCGGAAGCGGGGCCCGGGCCCTCCTTTTGGCTCCAAGGCTAGCCCTCGACGGGCCGATCCGGGTGGAAGACATTGTCAGGTGGGGAGTTTGGCTGGGGCGGCACATCTGTTAAAAGATAGCGCAGGTGTCCTAAGATGAGCTCAATGAGAACAGAAATCTCGTGTGGAACAAAAGGGTTAAAGCTCGTTTGATTCTGATTTCCAGTACGAATACGAACCATGAAAGCATGGCCTATCGATCCTTTAGAGCTTCGAGATTTGAAGCTAGAGGTGTCAGAAAAGTTGCCACAGGGATAACTGGCTTGTGGCAGCCAAGCGTTCATAGCGACGTTGCTTTTCGATCCTTCGATGTCGGCTCTTCCTATCATTATGAAGCAGAATTCACCAAGTGTTGGATTGTTCACCCACCAATAGGGAACGTGAGCTAGGTTTAGACCATCGTGAGATAGGTAGTTTTACCCTACTGATGGCCGTGCCGCGATAGTAATTCAACCTAGTACGAGAGGAACCGTTGATTCACACAATTGATCATCGTGCTTGGTTGAAAAGCCAGTGGCGCGAAGCTACCGTATGCCGGATTATGACTGAACGCCTCTAAGTCAGAATCCAAGCTAGTGAAGCGGCGCCCGAGCCCGCCGTCCATCTCCTGACCCGCAGTAGGGGACCTAGGCCCCCAAGGGCTCGTGTCACAGGCGTAGCCCCGTGGCGTAGCGGTCACGGGCGGCCGCCATGGAGCGCAATTCCGGACGGGCGGCGGGCAGAATCCTTTGCAGATGACTTAAATACGTGACGGGGCATTGTAAGTGGCAGAGTGGCCTTGCTGCCACGATCCACTGAGATCCAGCCACGAGTCGCACGGATTCATACCCCACCCCACGATCCCGAACCTCGCCCCCCCAAGCCAACCCGCGCGAGGGCGCAACCCCGATCCGGATGTGGGTCCCGCGATGAGCTCGGAGGTCGCGTGCAGCGCGCGGACCTATCGACCACCGCCGACGGGGCGGCGGCGAAGCGACGACCCGCGAGCGGGCACGTGCGAGATGCCATCGCACCGACCATGGTGGTGCGCGGAGGGCCCGTCGTCGTGGCATGGCGGGATGGCTCGCCGGCACCGAGCGGCGAGGTGGAAGGCATGGCCGTGCACCGGCGAGGGCGCCGCGATGGACGGTGCCGGGACCGGGGCCCGGAGGTGGATGGGCGCGCCCCGGGTCTCGATCGCACGCACCGTCGCTGTGCCCGGCCGGCGGAATGGAGCGGGGAACTGTACCGCTCGGGCATCCGCCCGGGCGGGCACGGCGGCGTCGACCTCGATGTCCCCATCCCCGCGCGTGTGCTAGTGCGGCGGCGCCACCGTCCGCCCGGGCGCTGCCGTGCAGGTCCCGGCTTGAGCGCGGGTGCCGGTACGGTGGCGGCGGATTTCCTGCTCGGCGGCTCTAGCTGCGGGGGTCGGATGCATGCCCGAGCGACGGTTGCGGAAAGGCACCGGGCGTCGCATCGAAGCCGTCGGGCCGCAGGTGCCCAGCTCACCGGGACCGAAGACGGCGCGCTCTCCCCGGCCACTCCCCGTCTTTGGTCGGATGCCCCTCCCGGAGCATCGGGTTCGCCGCATTGGATGAAACCAAGATGCTCCGGGTGGGTGCCCGGGCCATGAGCGTCGAGACACGGGTCCCGAGAGCGCGGGCACGACTCCGGACCCTCCGCGAGGGCCCGGTGAGCACCCACGCTACCGCGATCGTGCCATGGCGACGGAGACCCGAATCCCATGGCGGGCCCCGGCATCGCACGGCCGGATGCGGGGCATGCCCGGGCGGGGGCGCGGATGGCAGGCCGCGGGACGCACGCGGGCGCGCAGGTCGCGGCACCGCCGGGTGCAGTCATCTAGCGTGCGTGGGTCGCCGCAGGGGCGTGCCCGGGCAATGGCACAGCCGGGCGCAATTCACTGGGCATGCGCGGGCCATGTCCCGCCGGGCGTGAGGCCCTGGATGCGCACAAGGGCACGACGGGCTCGGGCGCGCGTGGATCGTGGCACTAGCGCGAGCGCGTCGTGGCACGGCATGTGCGGGTCACCGGGCGCTCGCGCGCGGGCCATGGCACGGAAGCGCGCGGGTCACGACGCTACCATGCGCAGGGAGACGGGCGTGCGCGTGCGGGTCATGGCACCGCTGGGCATGAGGCACCGGGCACGCACAAGGGCACGGCGGGCTCGAGCGCGCGCGGGTCATGGCATGGGCGTGCGCAGGTCACGGCGCTGCCATGCGCAGGGCAACGGGAGCGCGCGCACGCGGGTCGTGGCACGGGCGTCCGCGGGTCATGCCACCGCCGTGCGCGCACAAGGGCACTGCGTGCTCGGGCACGCGCGGGTCATGGCACGGGCGTGCGCGGGTCACCGGGCGCGCGCAGGCGCGGGTCACGGCACGGGCGTGCACGAGTCACGGAGCTGCCATGCGCAAGTCAACGGGCGCATGTCATGGCGCGGGCGTGCATGGGTCACGGCACCGTTGGACGCAAGGCAACGTGCGCGGGTCACGGCACTGGCGTGCGCGGGCCATGGCACGAGCGTGCGCGGGTCACGAAGCAGACGGGCATGCGCGCAGGTCGCGACGCGGGCTTGCACGTGTCACGGTGCTGTCGGGCTCGGGTCACCGGGCGCGTGCGTGGGCCACGGCACTGGCATGCCGGGGTCATGCCACGGGCGTGCGCGGGTCACGGCGCTTCCTGGCGCGGGTCACGGCACGGGCGTGCGCGGGTCACCGGGCATGCGCATGGGTCACGACGCTGTCGGGCGCGCGCGCGGGTCATCGCACGGGTGCGTGCGGGTCATGGCACGGGCGAGCGCGGGTCACGGGGCTGCCTGGCGCGTGTCACCCAGCGCTGCGCGCGGGTCATGACACGGGCTTGCACGGGTCACGGTGCTGCCGGGCTCGAGGAGCTCGGCGCGGGCCATGGCACGAGCGGGCGCAAGGCACGTGCGGGTCGTGCCAAGGGCGTGCGCCGGTCACGGCACGGGCGGGTGCGAGGCACCGAGATCGCGCGAGGGAATGGCGCGTGCCGGTCATGGCACGGCGCGCGCTGGTCATGGCACGGGCCTGTGCACAGCACCGGGCGAGCGCGCGGGTCTTGGCACGGGCGTGAGCAGGTCACGACACCGCCGGGCGCGGGCGTGTGCAGGTCTGGGCACCGCCGGGCGCAAGGCCACGGCCGCGCGCAAGGGAGCGGGCGTGCGCGGGTCATGGCACCGAAGGGCGCAAGGCCCGGGCGTGCACGGGTCGTGGCACCGCCGGGCGCAAGGGGCCGGGCGCGAGAGTGCACGGGTCAAGGCACCGGCGGGTGCAAGGCCCCGGGCGTGCGGAAGAGCGCGGGCGTGCGCGGGTCACGGTGCTGCCGGGCGTAAGGGGCAGCGCGCAGGCATGCACGGGTCATGGCACGGGCATGCACGGGTCACGGCACTGCCGGGTGAAAGGGGCAGCGCGCGGGCGTGCACGGTCATGGCACGAGAGTGCACGGGTAACCCGGCGCACGCGCGCCCGGGTCATGGCACGGGCGTGCGCGGGTCCTGGCACCGTCGGGCTCGAGTCCCCGGGCACGCGCAAGGGTGCGGGCGTGCGTGGGTCCTGGCAGCGCCGGGCTCGAGTCCCCGGGCGCGGGCATGGGCGCGGGCGGGCGCGAGTCCTGGAAGCGCCGGGCTCGAGTCCCCAGGCACGCGCATGGGCACGGGCGTGCACGGGTCAAGGTAGCGCCGGGCGCGGGGCACCGTGCAGCGCGGGCACAGGCAGGCACGGGTCCGGGCAGCGCCGGGCACCGGCAGGCGCAGGTTTGGGCAGCGCCGGGCGCGGGGCACCGGCGCGCGCACGGGCGCGGGCGGGCGCGGGTCCTGGCAGCGCCAGGAGCGGGGCACCGAGCGCGCGCACGGGCGCGCGCGGGTGCGGGTCCGGGCAGTGCCGGGCGCGCGCATCGGCGCGGGCGGGCGCAGGTCCTGGCAGCGCCGGGCGCGGGGCACCGGGCGCGCGCATGGACACGGGCGGGCGCGGGTCCTGGCAGCGCCGGGCGCGGGTCACGCGGGGTGGCGCGGACGCGGGTCACGCGGGGCGCGCGCGGACGCGGGGCATGCCCCCGAATTTGCAATGCTGCTCGCGACCCAGGAACCCCCGGGGTGGACCTTGGCCGAATGCCCTGCACGGGTAGTAGGTTGGCAAGCCCCCTTGCGGGCGGGGTATGGGTCATGGCCGCCCCGGATGCGCGTCCGCGAGCGTCCAGGCATGTGTCCCGGCCCTCCCCCACTTCTGCAACGTTGCTCGCGACCCTTGGGTACTCCCTCGTGTATCTGTTTTGGATTTTCTGCTCGCGCGGCGTGCGCCCAGGCCTCCTTGGACTCGCATCCTGGCTGCTCTGTGATCGCGCCCATGTCGTGCCCTCCGGGACTCGCGTCCTGCGCTGTGTGGTTCCGAGTCCTGGCCGCCCTTTTGCCCCGCGCATGGTGCGCGCATCCTGGACATCCTGGACTCGCGTCCGGGGTGCGCTGGGTGCTCTCTCGTGCTAGGCCGTCCGTGACTCGGGTCCAGCGACATTTGGGCGCGAGTCTTGGTCCTCCCTTGCATTCGCAAGCTAGCTTTATGCCTCGGAACACCCCGGGATGCCCCTTCTTCGCCCCTTCCGAGGGCCGGATCTTCGCGGCCGCGTGCACGGAACCATGGTCGATGCCGTCCGGTCCGGTCGACGTCCCGGTCCTTCGGCTCCGTCTGGATCCTTCGGGCGAAAACGCGGCCGCGCGCGCGCGTAACCAATGTCGGTGTCCTCCGGTCCGGTCGACCTCCCGGTCCCGCTCCTTCGGCTCCGTTCGGATCCTTCAGGCAAAAATGCGGCCGTGCACGCGCAGAACTTAGGTCGGTGTGCGATGCTCCGGTCGACCTCCTGGTCCCGCTCCATCGGCTCTGTCCGGATCCTTCGGGCGAAAACACGTCCGCGCGTGCACGGAACCAAGGTCGGTGTGCGATGGTCCGGTCGACCTCCCAGTCTCGCTCCATTGCCTCTGTCCGGATCCTTCGGGCGAAATCGCGGCCACGCGTGCGTGGAACCAAGGTCGGTTTTCGATGGTCCGATCAACCTATCGACCACCGCCGACGGGGCGGCGGCGAAGCGATGACCCGTGAGAGGGCACGTGCGGGACGCCATCGCACCGACCGCGGCGACGCGCGGAGGGCCTGTCGTCGCGGCGTGGCAGGATGGCTCGCCCGCGCCGAGCGGCGAGGTGGAAGGCACGGCTGGTGGGGACACCGGAGGCACCAGAATAAGATAGAGGCTTTTCAATCCTCTATAAATTGTTCAATAATTTATGAGTCCATCTATAATAAGGGCTTAGCTCATCTGAGTCCATTTTAGTTGTTATTTTAGTATTTTGAGTTGTTATTTCAGTTCTGTACTAGTCAGCTCATGTTGAGCTAGTTCAGTCCAATGCTAGTTAGCTCATGTTGAGCTAATTTTATTTTTTTTGAGTCCTATCCAAGCATACTGAAGACTCAAGACCACATCATATAAGTAAAGACCAAGTCCAACCAGATTGAAGACATGGAAGTTTAGCCCAAGTCCAACCCAGCTTGAAGATTTGAAGACCCCAGGAGAAAAATCAGAAACCCTGATTCCTTGCAGATGCCCTCCAGATGCCCAGATTCCCTTTCAGATGCCAAAGTATTTCCATAAATAAGGGCATCCATGATTCCAGAGGTCCATCTGCATCATAGCCCAAAGAAATCAAGTCCAGGTGCCAAGCCGAAGCCCCTAAGAAGCAAGATACCAAGGAATATTCCTGCTACCTAGCTACCAGGCCACCCCAGCTTCCAGAGGCCCAAACCCATGCACCCGGGCCCCTTTGGGCCGGCCCCTTGCTGCTCCTAGAAGCCCAACATGGTGCGGGCACCAAACTCAGAAGAAGACTTCGGGGCTCTATCTAGATGTCTGATTGACCTTGCCCAAAGAATTAGTGTTTTTCTGGTTTTGTAATTAGGGTTGACTTGGTCAACTCAATTTTAGTCTTGAGTCTGTATTTCCCTACAATTTAAATTTTGTTGAGTCATGTTGACTCAGTACAAGTCCTAGTAGTGGTCTAGGTCTTCTCCAGGTTGGTGCCATTTTTTTAAATCAAGTCAAGGTCCAGGGTGCCCAATTTTTTCCTAGGCCCAAGCATGTGGGCGCCACACTCCCAGCCACACGCCAGAGTCCAGGAGGCACCACATCTCCATCCAGTGTGCCTTGGTCCCCACACCACAAGAAAGCAGGTCCCTTCTTTCATGCGCCACTTGGGGGAGAAATCCATCAAGATACCTTGATGCGGCAAGCATATGATTAATGTTTTGAATATGGTTTGTAGAGCAATGAAACCTAATTACACTAGCATTGTACTCATCATAATAAGACTTAAGTATTATAAGAAATTGGACTTTTACTTGATTAGACACAATCCTAAACTAAGAAGGAAGAAGATCTAGATAATAGGGGCTAATGATTGTGGACTTACCTTGATGAGCTTTCCAACCTTCTTTTGATTCATACCTTGAAACTACCAATGCTCAGAACTGAAGAATCTGGATAACAGAGATCAGAACCCTGGACTTGGGGCTTCAGCTTGTTTGTTCTTTGTTAAGGTGAACCCAGCCCACAACTCAAAGACTTCGAAGGGCCCTTGATGCAGAACAAATAAAGGGATGCGATGCGGAAGTAAATTAAGATTAACTAATTTTTTTGTTGTTTTTATATGTTTGTAGAAGTTGGCTTCAAATCAAAGAAAAGTTAACCTAACATTGAAAGATACTAATATGATAATTGAAAGCACAATTTTAAGGAAACTAAATTATCAGAGTAGTTCAGAAGCAACGGATCGCTGGGGGTTGAGAAACTCCCAGACCTAGGGTTTCGCTCCGAACTTTCAACAGAACAGAAATAAAGAGAAGAGATGGTTTACCTAACCAGACAATGATCTTCACAGGGTTTGGTGGAAGAACTCTCTCGAGCAGATTGTGGGATCCTCGGAGTCGGCTATCTTCGCAATGGATCCTCTAATACTGGTTTCGTGGTTTGGTCGGCTTCTCCTGGACTCAGAATCTGGGAGAGAAGAGGAACAAAAGATAAAATTCAGAAACTCAAGAAGAGACCTTACCAGGCTGAAGAACTTGAAAGCCGAGGCTGCTGAGATCAGGATTCTCCTGGAGGCCAATCTGACTTCCTCTTAGAGTTGCTGCAGACCTGAAGTATCTGGACCGGAGTTGGATGCTGGTGGCCGGCCTGGACTTGTAGATGGTGGCCGTGGGAAGAGGAAAAGACTAGGGCTTGGTGGAAAGAGAAGGGTGATGGCGGCTAGGGTTTGGGAATTGAGTGGCTAACCTAGGGTTTAGGGTTTTGGTGATCTCTCACCTCCTCAAGGTTCCAGGGGAACCCGGATTTACTCCCTCACGGAGCTCAACACTTAGAAGCAAGTGCGGAAAAGAGAAAACATAAGTTTGCTCATAAAAAAATTTCTTTCATTCATAGATTGATTTCAACTTACAAGAGGGATGTAATTTATAATGCTTTACAAGGGAGAAGGGTTTCATATTTTCCCATGTGGGACTAAAGGAGGGGATCTCCAAATTAGGGCAAATCCCTTACATATGGTTGGCCAAAATACCAAAAATTAGGATTTGGGTTATAAATGGCAGGTAGATGGCGCCACCTTGCTTGGAATTTTTCAAGAAAATTTTCTTCCTTTCCTGGATGAACTCTTTTGGACTCCTCCTTTTCTTCCTCCCTAAGTCAAGGCTCTTCCCATCTTTGTTTTAGGTATTTTTGGCAGGTAATGGGCGCCCCTTGATATTCTCTTCCAAGAAAAACTTCTTCCCTTGTTTGCTTGGAATCACTTGGGAAAGTCTTGGCCGCCCCCTTGATTTGTGCTCTTCTCTTTATCTGGTGCATGAAAGAAGGGAGTTGCCATCTGTGGAGTGGGGACCAAAGACTGCTGGATGTGGATATGGCGCCCCCTGGACTGGGAGTGTGGCTGGGTGGTGCGGGCACCAGAATCAGAAAGAGACTCCAACCAATTCATGCCCATTCCGAATCTTTATGATTGGACTAGAGAGTCCGGTAACCTTTCTTTATTTTGAGTCCAAAAGAATCATGTAAGTCGAGTCCATGTTGGGTCCTGTAATCTTTCTTTTGAGTCCAAAATAATCATGTAAGTCGAGTCCATGTCGGGTCTAGTCTTAGTCCAATCCAAATGGGTCAACTAGCATCAAGCCTAAAGAAGACTCACAATGTATACCCCAAATCAAGACCAAAGCCAACTCAATTGGGGACCACATGCCACATCACTTGCGCCACCTCAACTTGGGACCACATGCCACGTCAAGAGGGGACCATATGCCACCTCACATGCCACCTCACCACAAGAGGGTGCCATCCCAAGTTCAAATTCAAGGAAGTTGGCCAAGGAGGATTTCAAGCAAGAAAATCAGCCCTCTCCCCTTATATTACTCCACTTGTTTAGGGATTTGAAATTTCAAAATTTGTAAGGCTTTATTTAAAGCCTTGGATGCCCCTTGTAAAGGGGGGATGAGTGAATACAAATTTCCAGTACTTTTGTATGTGTTTCTATGTGCCTATGTGGATCTTTGTGCCTAAGTGAACCTCTTCCTCTCCTCCACCATTTCTTCTCCCTAATCCTTCTCTTTTACTCTTCATCTTCCAAGCAATCCTCTTCCTTCAAAGCGAATTAAGGACATCCTCTCAAGAAGAAGATCAACACCAACACAAGCTTCCACCATGGCGCCAAGGATCATTTCCAACAAACTCTCCTTTTGAGTTCCATCAATATTCTCACTTTTAATTAAGTTTCTAATCATCTTGGTTTCTTTGTTGCAGGGTTCTCTAGGCTCCAGATCCAAGAGGAAGGATTACTTGCTACAAACCAGAAAGTTAGAAGGCCCATCTTATGTGGTATGATCTTTCATTTGAGAACCTTAAGAGTGAATCCCTTGTGCTTGAGATTTCAATGCTTGAACTCCTAGTATTTTAAGATCGGGATCATTAAATAGGGCTAGCTTGACTTGTGTGCGAATTCTAATCTTTTCCTATTTCTTTAAGATTTTGATAGTCCTCCTAGCTGGGTTTAAGTATAAGCATTTAGGGTTTCTTATTTAGATCTCCTTGATCTTATATGTTGAATCACTCATATGCAAGTAGGAATTGCTAGTTAAATTTTGGTTAATCTCCTTTAGAGTTACATGTTTGCATCCTCATCATGCATATCACACCAATCTTGGTATCAGAGCATGGTAGAATAAGTTCCTGATTGCATAGCATTAAGTCCTTGAAGTACTTGGATCGGGGGCGTTACCAGGCCGTCCGGTCTTAGGAGAAAGTAGGGTTTAAACACCCTCTCTTCCCATTCCACGGGGATCTCCTAAGGCGTGTCGGGGTGCCATTGTGATTGACCCATGAAAAAGAAAGCCAAAGGACTTTTTAGATTTCATTTGTGAATTTTGTATTGGTCACGTTCTGTTTTTCTGCTTGCTGTATTTTCTGTAGGCTGACTGTAATCCGCCTGCAACTCCAAAGGCAAGTATCACATTCCTCATTGGAATATTTTTTTTCCTATTCTATTTTAAGTTGTTTATCACCGTTTTAAATTTCAATCTAAGAAAAAAATCACAAAAAAAATGAAAATTCTTGCTGTCCATCAATGTTATTAAGGTTTCTGTTCTGTTCCTTTTCATTATCTTCATTTCAAAATCTGCCTAGAATAGTACATATTTTATTTTGAAATTTTGTTTCATCTGGTAAGTCATCTATAAGTTAGGAGTTTTGTGTGATTTTTTTAAATTTTTTTGATATTTATTTCTGTATTTATCAACACCACATTTAAACTGCAACACACTACTTCTGCACCTGAAATTTGAAATTTGCATGCATCTTTTTAAATTTTTTTGACATTTATTTCTGTACTTATCAACACCACATTTAAACTGCAACACACTACTTCTGCACCTGAAATTTGAAATTTGCATGCATCTCATGGCAAATCAAATTAAGGGCATGAAATTGACATAGGGTCAGGATTTCATCACCTGTCCCTAGCCCAAAAATCACCAAATTGCATATCGACCTAATCCCTAACTAAAATTGATTAGACATTAATTGCCCTAGTGGGTTAGGAACATCAATTTGGTCGAGTCCGAGTTATTGTCAACTCATTGTGTCAACTAGTCTTGTGTGTGTCCTATTACTTGGTGTCTAGAATTGGGACTAAGGGCTTGGGTGCTGATCCGTCTATCGGGCCAATTCCACCGGGCCTAGGTAGGCCAGAGACAGGATCTCACACTCCCCTTGTTCTAAAACCTGGCCAAGTATAGAGTTACTACAATCTAGCTTGCCACCTTGATTAGGCAACTAGCTTGGAACTCTAGGTCCAGTTCAATTCAATTGGGAAAGCTTGTGCAACCCATTTCTTCATCTATTATTGGAAGCTGGTGTCAAGGATAGAGGTTAAGTGGCTCAAGCCTAAGCGGTTCTTGTGGTTTTTAATTAGGACCCAGTGAAAGCTGGGGGAACCTCCCACAGACCCACCTCCTGACTGGCCAGTGGAAGAGAGTAGCTGTTGATTTGATTGTATCTAGTCAACTCAGTTTATTTGGACTAACCGGTTTAGAAAACTCATAGTTCGGGTCTGAGTCTAATTGTTTGCATGACAACTAGGTCAGGCACACCTTACCACCCTTCACAAGCCCAACCTAGTTCATCCATGGATACTAGTATGGAAAGCCTTATGAGATCTATGATCGAGAAGATGGACCGTTTGGATGCTAAATTTGGTTAGTTCGAGGAAAGAGTAGGAGCCCTAGAAGAAGCTAGGTTGACCCCAACTGAACCACCTTCACCTAGATTACCTTCAGTTCATCCTAGAGCCCAACGACATGAACACACACCTGACCCAATTCAAAGAAGACCGCATCAGGATTATGTTGATCATACTCCAGAGCCACCTCCTAGAAGACCTCACTATGATACTTTTGATCAGGATGATCGGGCCCTAAGGAACATCCGTCTAGATGCACCAACCTTTGAGGGAAGCCTAGATCCTAAGGTGTACATAGACTGGGAGGCTGACATGGACCAGTATTTTGACTGGTATGATATGTCTGAAGAGAGAAGATTTAAGTTTGCTAGAATCAGACTAGTTCGTCAGGCTCGATTATATTGGGGAAACGTGGAACGCATATCAAGGCAAAGGGGAGATATACCTATAGCAACATGGAGAGATATGAAGAGGAAACTTAGAGAGAAATATCTGCCTATGTCTTATCAGCAAAGGTTATTAGATCAGTGGCAACGATTGACACAGGGTAACAAGACCGTTTCTGAATATGTTGCTAAGTTTGATGAGTTTGTGATGCGATGCAACGTAGTCGAGTCTGAAGCAGCCACTTTATCAAGGTTTAGATCAGGGTTGAATGATGATATAAAAGGAGAACTGTTTTTAAGGGAAGTCCATGATTTAGATCAGGCATACCAAGTTGCCACGGACTATGAGAGGTTTCAAAGGAGAGCTACATTTAGACGACCTGAATCTAGTAGGTTTAACCCTCCTATCAGCAGGCCTAGCTCAGTTCCTAGTACCACCAATAGAACAAGGTCCAGCCCGAATCCAACCCTTAGACCCAATCCGACCACCCCCTTAATTCCTAGAGAAGACAAAGGAAAGAGCCCTAAAGTTCGAGGTGAGAGGGAGCGAGTCTGCTATAAGTGTCATAAACCAGGTCATTTCGTGAGCCAATGTCCCTCTAGAGCTTTACATATAGGGGAGGTAGAAGAAGGTGAATCAGAACCCCTGGAGAATGATGAAGAGGAGGTTTATGAAGCAGGGGATTGTTTGGCTGATGAATATGAAGGAGATGAAGAGAACATAGACTCATCAGATTTTCTAGGAGTTGTGAGACGTATCATGACACAGACCAAGGAGCAAGAAGACTGGCGTAGAACTAGCATCCTACACACATTTGTTAGGATAGGAGAAAAGGTCTGTAAAATCGTCATCGATAGTGGAAGCTGTGTCAACGCCATTTCCACTAACGCAGCCAAAAGTCTAGGATTACCCATTGTACCACATCCCAATCCATATAAGGTATCCTGGATCGATTCCACTTCTATACCAATCAAGTCAAGATGTCAGGTTCAAGTCCAGCTTCAATCCTATCAGGGAAAGATCTGGTGTGATGTGCTTCCTATGGGGGTAAGTAGCATCATCTTAGGCAGGCCATGGCTGTTTGATCATGATGTGACCATCTTTGGTCGATCAAACTCCTGTGCTTTCAATTTCAATGGCAAGAAAATTGTCATTCATCCAACCCAGCCTAAGGATAATGTCAAGAGAGGAGCTAGCAGCTTGAAAGATAAGAAGACTGGATTAAATTTAATAGGTGCAAAAGAATTAGAGCAAGATATCATGGAGGGAGCACCTATTTGGGTAGTAGCTGCTAAGGAAATTAAGGACCACAGCCCTGTAGAACACCCTCAAGAGGTGGTCCAATTATTGAAAGAATTTGAGGATGTGTTTCCAGAAGATCTCCCCGATAACCTTCCACCTTTAAGAGACATACAACACGCAATAGATTTAGTCCCTGGAGCGACTTTACCTAATTTGCCTCACTATAGGATGAACCCAATTGAACACCAGGAATTGCAAAGGCAAGTGGGTGAACTTCTTAGGAAGGGGTTTATTAAGGAAAGCTTAAGTCCATGTGCAGTCCCTGCTCTGCTGACCCCTAAGAAAGTGATGCGGCACGCATATGATTAATGTTTTGAATATGGTGTTTGTAGAGCAATGAAACCTAATTATACTTAGCATTGTACTCATCTTAATAAGATTTAAGGATTATATGAAAAGGGACTATTACATGATTAGACACAACTCTAAAACTAAGAAGGAAGAAGATCTAGACAATAGGGGCTAATGATTGAGGACTTACCTTGATGAGTTTTCCAACCTTCCTATGATTCAAAACTTGAAACTACTGATGCTCAGGACTGGAGATCTTGGATAACAGTGATCAGAACCCTGGACTTGTGCTTCAGCTTGTTGGTTCATTGTCAAGGGGAACCCTGTTCACAACTCAAGGACTTCGAAGGACCCTGCAATGAAGATCAAAGTTAAGGTTGAATGATGCAAACATAAAGAAGGGATGGGAGAACTTGTGAACAAAGAAAAGATAGTTGAGAAGATCTGGCCGACTCCAATGCCTTTGCCTTGAGCTTGGATGATGAATTGCTAGGGAAGAGAGTGGCTTTGGGCGTGGAAGAAGAAGATAGGAAAAATTTCACACATAAAACTCAAGACAACTTCACTTCAAACTTCATTCATTTCCAAAATCAATCCCTTTTACAATGGGCGTCCAAGGCTTTTAATAGCCTCACAAAGCTAGCTTTTGAAATTTAAAAACTCTCCAAATCGAGGAGGATTACAAGGGGGGGTTGGAGGATTTGGTGGAGAGTTTGGAGGGATGTAGGGGGGTTGGAGGATTTGGTGGAGGACTTGGAGGGATGTGGCCAACCTCCTTGAATTTGAATCTCCCTTGTTGGCGCCCAAAGGATGATGAGGTGGCTGGTGAAGTGGCACCTGATGATGTGGCATGGTGAGGTGGTCTTCTACTTGGATAAGAATGACATGTGTCGCCCAGTGGTCCTAGTTGATGGTCCTTTTCTCTTGCTTGGTTGATGTGTCTTCTCTTCTTCATGTGGTCAAATTCTGGGGTCTAGAATTTGAGTCTTGTTGCTGGCTTTCATGGCTTTAAGACTTGATTAGACTTAACTCAATTGAATTAGACTTAACTCAACTGAACTGACTTGACTGACCTAGACTTTAAAACTTGAAATGGACTTACAAGAAATGAAATTTTAAAAGTAATTACAGGACTCAATAAACACTCTTGATTTGAAACTCAAAATTAATTACAGGACTCTTGAAAAGGAAATGACTCTTGAAAATAAAATATTTTTGAACTAAAGGATACAAGGTAACCTAATTATCTTCGATCCAAATTGGGATAAGGCTAACCTTGTTGGAGTGAAGTTTCTTTCGGCTTTTGGTGTCCACACCAATTCTCCTGGGGTGGGCAGAACTCGACCCAGTCGAGTATGGTTTAGTTTTGCCCTGGTAATGCTCGAACAAGTCTGGGTTAAGTCTTTGCAGGTCCTCTCGAGTAATCCAAGAGTTGTCGGACTCAGGTCGACCTTGCCATTGAACCAGGTATCGCTAATAGTCCTTATTCCTGGTAGTAATGATCTTGTCATCCAGGATTCTCTCAATCCTCTCTCTCTGCTCAGGTAAGGTTGGTGGTGGACACTCGGAAATATGCTCACTCTCAATGAAAGTTTCTGGCTCAAAAGGCTCACTAGGTATTAGTAGTGGTTCTTTGTATTCTACTAGGTCTGAAACATTGAAGGTTGTACTAATACCCATATCAGGTGGAAGTTCCAAAACATATGCATTAGGCCCTATTTTCTTTAAGATCTTAAAAGGTCCCGCTCCGCGGGCATGCAGCTTCTTTATGGTTCCAGGGGGAAACCATTCAGGGTTGAGCCTAATCATCGCATAATCCCCTTCACAGAATTCTTTAGCCCTCTTATGTGAGTCAGCTAAGTGTTTATAAGTTTCATTGCTCAGGTTGATCTTATTACTGATTTCTTTATGCAGATTTGTGACATGCTGTGCAAAAGACTCAGCAGACTCAGAAACTTACACAAGTACTTATGAAATGCAGACTGAACTAGGCATCTTTATTGAGAGGAATTTTATTGGACTCTCTAGGGCCTAAACCTAACAGATTAATGACTCTCTAGGTTTGACCCTGGTCTGGTATGCACATGAGAATTTACCATGGGTTCCTAGCAAATGCCATAAGGTTTTCCAAAAGTAGGTAGCAAAAGGAATAGGCTTTAAAAGCTCATGCATCCTAGTAATCTCATCAAAATGAAACTTAATGGCTCTAAAATTATGATAAGACTCAGGGAAAGGCAGGAAATAGGAATCCGAGACTTGAGATAATTTAGGAGAATCTTGAAATAGACCTTGGTTACTCATGATGACCTTAAGATTAGAATTTTGATCTACAGGCAGCATGCTTCTAGGTAGTTGAAGGTCATCAGGAAAGTCTTCTAGAATAATGATTGGGTTCTTCTCAGGTACCTGAAGGAGTTCTTGTGTCGAAGCTAAAGTATTGGGTTCTTCCTGAGGGCATTGTCTTACAGGAACCAAGTCATCACTAAATTTTGGTTGTTCTGATGTTTTAGGACTAGGCTCAATAATCTTTTCTTTACCAAAGGTTTCCTCAGGTAAGGTACTAAAGTTGTTCTCTTCACAGTCTTCCCCTTCATTTTCATCTATTAAACTTATGTTAGTCTCATACACATATTTACTAGGTTCAGACTTGCCTTCTTCCTTCCCTAGCCCTTCAGTTTGAGGATACCCTAAGTCTTGAGTATTCATGAACTCAACTTGTACTTCAGGGTTCTTACTCCTATCATTCATATGAGCTAATGGGAAAGTAAGAGTTGGTTGGTCTAAGGAAAATTGTTTAGCCAGCATTTGGTTCAATTGGGCCATTAGATCATTTAGGCCTTTCAGCATGGTTTCAAGATTCGGGTCCATGGCTACACTGGACTGGGCTTGGATTGGTGAATATGGTGTCCCTGCTCTAGTTGTCATGCATGCAAATGGACTTAAGCTTGAGCTAAGGTTTCCTAGACCTAGAGCACAAATTAGAGGTCTAATTAAGTGAACCAACTAGCTAGTAGTACTTATGGGACTTAGCCAGGTAGGTGGTGGGGAGCGAAGGTCCCTGATTGCCAACCTTAGACACCAATCTGAGATTGGCCAGGTAGGCGGACCAAATCACAAGCCCTGATGCACCAATCCTAGACACCAAGCCAGTAAGCACACACCAATTAGCTGACACAGTTAACTTGACCCTAATCTGAACCCAATTTGTTGGTGTCCCTAACCCACTAGGGCAATTAACGTTCTACTCAATTTTAATTAATGGGCTGGGATCGATATGCTGGTTGGTGATTTTTTTGGGCTAGGGACAGGTGATGAAATCCCGACCCTATGTCAAATTGATGCCCTTAATTTGATTTCTCATGAGATGAATGAAATGCAAAGGTGCTGCAGAAGTGTGTTGCAGTTTGAAAGTGGTGTAGAAAATGTGATGAAAAAAATGTCCAAAAATTATGAAAAATTCACAGAGGATTCCTAACTTATATGTTTCAATTTAGGTGAAAGGAATTTAAAAAAAAAAATCTGTACTACTCTAAGCAGATCCTACAATTGAAGATAAATAAAAAGGACAGAACAGAACCCTAATGACAGTGTCGAACTGCAGAAATTTTTATTTTTTTTATAGTTTTTTTTTTATGATGAAATTTAATATGGTGATAACTGACTTAAAAAGGAACAAGAAAAAAAATATTTCAATAAAAAATCAGTGACTTGCCTTTGGAGCTGCAGATGGATTACAGCAAATAGATGCAAATTTTCAGAAAACAGAACCTAATCAAACAAGTGCAATGGCTTACCCAAAACTTCAATCTAAAAACTCACGTCCGGCCAGGGGCTCATTATTCCCATGGGTCATGACAGTGTACTGGAGTACACCCGCTCAGGAGGCGTGAATTTTAGATCTTGCTTGGATTTAAAAAAAACTATTATACCCTAATGCAACCATGCTCTGATACCAATTTGATGCGGCACGCATATGATTAATGTTTTGAATATGGTGTTTGTAGAGCAATGAAACCTAATTATACTTAGCATTGTACTCATCTTAATAAGATTTAAGGATTATATGAAAAGGGACTATTACATGATTAGACACAACTCTAAAACTAAGAAGGAAGAAGATCTAGACAATAGGGGCTAATGATTGAGGACTTACCTTGATGAGTTTTCCAACCTTCCTATGATTCAAAACTTGAAACTATTGATGCTCAGGACTGGAGATCTTGGATAACAGTGATCAGAACCCTGGACTTGTGCTTCAGCTTGTTGGTTCATTGTCAAGGAGAACCCTATTCACAACTCAAGGACTTCGAAGGACCCTGCAATGAAGATCAAAGTTAAGATTGAATGATGCAAATATAAAGAAGGGATGGGAGAACTTATGAACAAAGAAAAGATAGTTGAGAAGATCTGGCCGACTCCAATGCCTTTGCCTTGAGCTTGGATGATGAATTGCTAGGGAAGAGAGTGGCTTTGGGCGTGGAAGAAGAAGATAGGAAAAATTTCACACATAAAACTCAAGACAACTTCACTTCAAACTTCATTCATTTCCAAAATCAATCCCTTTTACAATGGGCGTCCAAGGCTTTTAATAGCCTCACAAAGCTAGCTTTTGAAATTTAAAAACTCCCCAAATCGAGGAGGATTACAAGGGGGGTTGGAGGATTTGGTGGAGAGTTTGGAGGGATGTAGGGGGGTTGGAGGATTTGGTGGAGGACTTGGAGGGATGTGGCCAACCTCCTTGAATTTGAATCTCCCTTGTTGGTGCCCAAAGGATGATGAGGTGGCTGGTGAAGTGGCACCTGATGATGTGGCATGGTAAGGTGGTCTTCTACTTGGATAAGAATGACATGTGTCGCCCAGTGGTCCTAGTTGATGGTCCTTTTCTCTTGCTTGGTTGATGTGTCTTCTCTTCTTCATGTGGTCAAATTCTGGGGTCTAGAATTTGAGTCTTGTTGCTGGCTTTCATGGCTTTAAGACTTGATTAGACTTAACTCAATTGAATTAGACTTAACTCAACTGAACTGACTTGACTGACCTAGACTTTAAAACTTGAAATGGACTTACAAGAAATGAAATTTTAAAAGTAATTACAGGACTCAATAAACACTCTTGATTTGAAACTCAAAATTAATTACAGGACTCTTGAAAAGGAAATGACTCTTGAAAATAAAATATTTTTGAACTAAAGGATACAAGGTAACCTAATTATCTTCGATCCAAATTGGGATAAGGCTAACCTTGTTGGAGTGAAGTTTCTTTCGGCTTCTGGTGTCCACACCAGAAAGATGGCACCTGGAGGATGTGTATAGATAGCCGTGCCATTAATAAGATCACTGTAACGTATAGATTTCCAATCCCAAGACTAGACGACATGTTAGATATGATAGCCGGATCGATAATTTTTTCCAAGATAGACCTAAAGAGTGGCTATCACCAGGTTAGGGTTAGGCCTGGAGACGAATGGAAGACCGCTTTTAAGACTAAAGATGGATTATATGAGTGGTTAGTCATGCCGTTCGGTCTGTCCAATGCACCCAGCACTTTTATGAGAATAATGAATCAGGTGTTAAAAGTTTTTATCGGAAGATTTGTAGTGGTCTATTTTGATGATATACTTATATATAGCAAAACAAAGGCAGACCACTTAACCCACCTGAAACAAGTTTGTCAAGTCCTGAGAAAAGAGAGTCTCTATGCCAATATCAAGAAGTGTGATTTCCTGACAAATAGAGTTATCTTTCTAGGATTCGTAGTCACATCTGAAGGGGTGTCCGCTGATCCTTAGAAAATTAAATCCATAGTAGAGTGGCCTACGCCTAAGACTATCCACGATGTCCGTAGTTTCCATGGGTTATCCACCTTCTATAGAAGGTTTATCAAAGGATTCAGTACGATAGTGGCACCAATCACTGATTGTATTAGGAAGGGAAATTTCGAGTGGACTAAAGCAGCAGGTAAGGCCTTCCTAACAATTAAGGAGAAAATGACACAAGCACCTGTCTTAAGGTTACCCGATTTTACCAAGGTGTTTGAGGTTGCTTGTGATGCTTCTGGGGTTAGAATTGGAGGTGTCTTGAGTCAAGAGAATCACCCAGTAGCATACTTCAGTGAAAAGTTAAATGAGGCGAGACTAAGGTATTCCATGTATGATAAAGAACTGTATGCTGTAGTTCAAGCTCTACGATATTGGAGGCATTATCTTCTACCCCACGAGTTTGTCCTGTTCTCTGATCACGAAGCTCTTAGGTTCCTTAGTTCTCAAAAGAAACTAAACCCTAGGCACGGGAAATGGGTAGAATTCATACAAGCTTACACATTCGTTTTAAAACATCGTGCCGGTACTGAAAATAGGGTTGCTGATGCGTTGAGCCGCCGTTCTATGTTGTTAACCTCTGTGAGCACTAAAGTAGTAGGGTTCGATAGATTGAAAGATGAATATCCCACATGTCCTGATTTTGGTCACATCTATCAATCCCTGCAACAAAGATCATCTAGTGAACCTAGTGATTATACACTGTTAGATGGATACCTTTTCAAAGGAAATCAGTTGTGTATTCCCAAGACCTCTGTTAGGGAATTTCTGATCTGGGAAGTCCATGCTGGAGGTTTAGCAGGATATTTTGGCAGGAACAAAACCATCCTAGCAATGGAAGAACAATTTTTTTGGCCTGGTCTTAAAAAGAGCATTGCCCAGATCGTAGCTCAGTGTCGAACCTGTGCTGTTGCAAAACAGCAAAGACAGAACACCGGTCTGTACACGCCCTTACCTGTCCCTGATGGTCCATGGCAAGATATCAGTATGGATTTTGTGGTAGGTCTACCTAAAACTTCTAGGAAACATGACTCTGTTTTCGTGGTTGTCGATCGTTTCTCCAAAATGGCGCACTTCATCCCGTGTTCTCAAACTTTAGACGCTTCGAAAGTGGCCAAGGTTTTCTTAGATCAGGTGGTTAAGCTTCATGGTTTACCCAAGACCATTGTGTCAGATAGAGATGTCAAGTTCACTAGCTACTTCTGGAAAACCCTCTGGCACATGTTAGGTACTAAGCTGAAATTCTCTACGGCCTATCATCCTCAAACCGATGGCCAAACTGAAGTAGTAAACCGAAGCTTAGGAAATCTCTTAAGATGTTTAGTCGGCGACAACCTAGGAAACTGGGACTTACTACTTTCTCGTGCTGAATTTGCCTACAATAGTTCGATCAATAGGTCTATTGGGAAAAGTCCATTCGAAGTGGTCCATGGATACAAACCTAGGAAACCTTTAAACCTAATTCCATTACCAGTACATACACGAATATCTGAGTCTGCTGAGTCATATGCACAGCATATTAAGGATTTGCACAAGGAGATTAATCAGAAGATTCAAACAAGCAATGAACTCTATAGGCATATGGCTAACTCACATAAACGGTTAAAGGAATTTAATGAAGGAGACTCTGTAATGATTAGGCTTAAACCAGAAAGGTTTCCTCCGGGAACTATGAAGAAACTCCATGCTCGGGGAGCCGGACCCTTCAAAATAATAAAGAAAATTGGACCTAATGCTTATGTAGTAGACTTACCACCTAGTTATGGCATTAGTTCTACATTTAATGTTTCCGATCTAAAAGAATACAAGGAACCTGCATTAATACCTGATGAACCTTTTGGTCCTAACACTTCTCTTGAGAGTGAAATGCCAATTGAGTGTCCACCACCAAATATTCCTGAGCGAAAGGAAAGAATTGAAAGGATCTTGGATGACCAGATCATCACTACTAGAAATAAGGGCTACCAACGCTATCTGGTTCGATGGCAAGGACGTCCTGAATCTGAAGATTCCTGGATCACCAAAGAGGACCTACAACAAATCGACCAGGATATATTAGAAACTTATCACTCAATAGGGTCGAGTTCCTCCCACCAGGGGAGAATTGGTGCGGGCACCAGAATCAGAAAGAGACTCCAACCAATTCATGCCCATTCCGAATCTTTATGGTTGGACTAGAGAGTCCGGTAACCTTTCTTTATTTTGAGTCCAAAAGAATCATGTAAGTCGAGTCCATGTTGGGTCCTGTAATCTTTCTTTTGAGTCCAAAATAATCATGTAAGTCGAGTCCATGTCGGGTCTAGTCTTAGTCCAATCCAAATGGGTCAACTAGCATCAAGCCTAAAGAAGACTCACAATGTATACCCCAAATCAAGACCAAAGCCAACTCAATTGGGGACCACATGCCACATCACTTGCGCCACCTCAACTTGGGACCACATGCCACGTCAAGAGGGGACCATATGCCACCTCACATGCCACCTCACCACAAGAGGGTGCCATCCCAAGTTCAAATTCAAGGAAGTTGGCCAAGGAGGATTTCAAGCAAGAAAATCAGCCCTCTCCCCTTATATTACTCCACTTGTTTAGGGATTTGAAATTTCAAAATTTGTAAGGCTTTATTTAAAGCCTTGGATGCCCCTTGTAAAGGGGGGATGAGTGAATACAAATCTCCAGCACTTTTCTATGTGTTTCTATGTGCCTATGTGGATCTTTGTGCCTAAGTGAACCTCTTCCTCTCCTCCACCATTTCTTCTCCCTAATCCTTCTCTTTTACTCTTCATCTTCCAAGCAATCCTCTTCCTTCAAAGCGAATTAAGGACATCCTCTCAAGAAGAAGATCAACACCAACACAAGCTTCCACCATGGCGCCAAGGATCATTTCCAACAAACTCTCCTTTTGAGTTCCATCAATATTCTCACTTTTAATTAAGTTTCTAATCATCTTGGTTTCTTTGTTGCAGGGTTCTCTAGGCTCCAGATCCAAGAGGAAGGATTACTTGCTACAAACCAGAAAGTTAGAAGGCCCATCTTATGTGGTATGATCTTTCATTTGAGAACCTTAAGAGTGAATCCCTTGTGCTTGAGATTTCAATGCTTGAACTCCTAGTATTTTAAGATCGGGATCATTAAATAGGGCTAGCTTGACTTGTGTGCGAATTCTAATCTTGTCCTATTTCTTTAAGATTTTGATAGTCCTCCTAGCTGGGTTTAAGTATAAGCATTTAGGGTTTCTTATTTAGATCTCCTTGATCTTATATGTTGAATCACTCATATGCAAGTAGGAATTGCTAGTTAAATTTTGGTTAATCTCCTTTAGAGTTACATGTTTGCATCCTCATCATGCATATCACACCACTGGGAGTGTGGTGTCCACTTGCCTGGTCTTGGGAGAAAATGTAACATCCCCGATTGAAACCCTAGTCCACTACTGAGTCAACATGACTCAACAAAATAAAATGCAGGTAATGTAGACTCAAGCTAAATTGAGTTGATCTAGTCAACTCTTACTACAAACCAAAAACCCTAATTATTCGGGCAAGGTTAATCAGAGATCCAGATGGAGCTCTGAAGTCTTCTTCTGAGTCTGGTGCCCTCACTAATTCTCCTAGGGTGGGAGGAACTCGACCCTGTCGAGTAAGGCTCAAGTTGGCTCTGGTATCTCTCCAAGAGGTCTGGGTCCAATTCTTGTAATTCTTCTCGGGAGATCCAAGAGTCATCAGAATCTGGCCTTCCTTGCCAGCGAACCAGGTACCTTTGGTATCCTCGATTACGAGTAGAGATAACCTGATCATCCAGGATCTTTTCAATCTGCTCTTTCCTCACAGGCCAGTTTGTTGGTGGACACACAGGGTCGGGATCACTCTCAATGATAGGGTTAGGCTCAAAAGGCTCACTAGGAATTACAGCTGGCTCCCTGTACTCTACTAAGTCTGTAATGTTGAAAGTAGAGCTAATGCCTAGTTCTGGAGGCAACTCGAGCACATAGGCATTGGATCCTACTCTCTTTACCACTCTAAATGGTCCAGCTCCCCTAGCATGTAACTTTCTAACGGTTCCAGGAGGAAACCTGATGCAGAACAAATAAAGGGACGCGATGCGGAAGTAAACTAATTTTTTTTTTGTTGTTTTTATAAGTTTGTAGAAGTTGGCTTCAAATCAAAGAAAAGTTAACCTAACATTGAAAGATACTAATATGATGATTGAAAGCACAATTTTAAGGAAACTAAATTATCAGAGTAGTTCAGAAGCAATGGATCGCTGGGGGTTGAGAAACTCCCAGACCTAGGGTTTCGCTCCGAACTTTCAAAAGAACAGAAATAAAGAGAATAGATGGTTTATCTAACCAAACAATGATCTTCATAGATTTTGGTGGAAGAACTCTCCCGAGCAGATTGTTGGATCCCGGATTCAGATATCTTCGTAATGGATCCTCCAATACTGGTCCTTTGGCCGGTTGGCTTCTCCTGTACTCAAGATCTGGAAGAGAAGAAAAACAATTGATGGAATCAGAGAGTCAAGGGAAAGATTTACCAGGTTGATGAACTAGAAGATTGAAATTGCTGAAAACTGGATTCTCCTGGATGTTGATGTGATTTTCCTTGGAACTTGCTCTGGATCTGAAGTTGCCGGACTGGATCTGGATGAAGGTGGACGGCCTGGACTTGTAGAGAGAGAGAGACCGTGGGAGATGGATGGATCTAGGGTTTGATGGATTGAAAATAATGAAGGGTGGCTAGGGTTTTGGAATTTCAAGTGGCTAACCTAGGGTTTTGGATAAAGATGGAGATCTCTCATCTCCTCAAGGCTCCAATGGAACCCGGATTACCCCCTCACGGAGCTCAACACTTAGAATAGTGTGGAAGAAGAGAAACCTAGGTCACTCAACACAAGAGAATAGCAAAAAAAATAATTTTCTTCATTGATTTTCAAAGTTACAAAGAGAGGTCTATTATATAGACCTAAAATTTTCTCCAAGCTTGTACAAATTCCCATGTGAGACTAAACTCCTCCAACCACTAGATTAGGTAGAAAATCTTCTCTCTTGGCTGACCAAGAGTTCAAAAAAAATTGGGACGGCCATAAAGGAATTTTTTTTGAATTTTTTTTTGGTGCCTCCTTTGGAGTTGGATTTGGATTTGGAGTCCTCTTCTTCTTATGGTATTTCTTCTTTTCTTCCACTCCAAGTTAAGCTCTTTGATTTTGATTTGAACTTCAATTAGGAGTAGGTTGGATGTCCTTCTTTGATTTCTTCTCCAAGAGAAGTCTTCTTCCTTCTTTGCTTAGGTAAAATAGGCAGGTATGGGCGCCTCCTTTAAAGTAGCCTCCAATTTGATTTTTTCTTCTTTGGATGTGGGGACCATGACACTGGGATGCCTCTATGGCGCCTTCTGGACTCTGGCGTGTGCTCGGAGTGTGGCTGGGCGTGTGGCTTGGAGTGTGGCCTCCACTTGCTTGAACCTTGATTTGATTGGAAGACAAATGTGGCACCATTTTGGACCAAATTGAAACCATATTGGGACTTGCACTGAGTCAACATGACTCAACAAAATTTAAATGGTGACTCAATAAATAAAATAAATAAACTGGTTGACCAGGTCAACCTTTATTACAAACCCTAATTTCTCAGGCAATGTCAATCAGAGATCCAAATGGAGCTCTGAAGTCTTCTTCTGAGTCTGGTGCCCGCACCAATTCTCCCAGGGTGGGAGGAACTCGACCCTGTCGAGTAAGGCTCAAGTTGGCTCTGGTATCTCTCCAAGAGGTCTGGGTCCAATTCTTGTAATTCTTCTCGGGAGATCCAAGAGTCATCAGAATCTGGCCTTCCTTGCTAGCGGACCAGGTACCTTTGGTATCCTCGATTACGAGTAGAGATAACCTGATCATCCAGGATCTTTTCAATCTGCTCTTTCCTCACAGGCCAGTTTGTTGGTGGACACACAGGGTCGGGATCACTCTCAATGATAGGGTTAGGCTCAAAAGGCTCACTAGGAATCACAGCTGGCTCCCTGTACTCTACTAAGTCTGTAATGTTGAAAGTAGAGCTAATGTCTAGTTCTGGAGGCAACTCGAGCACATAGGCATTGGATCCTACTCTCTTTACCACTCTAAATGGTCCAGCTCCCCTAGCATGTAACTTTCTAACGGTTCCAGGAGGAAACCGTTCAGGCCTTAACCTAATCATCACATAGTCTCCCTCAACAAAAGATTTGACTCGCCTTTGAGTATCAGCCAACTTCTTATAAGTTTCATTACTTAAATTTATTTTGGCATGAATTTCTTTATGCAAGTCTTTTACATGCTGTGCAAAATTCTCAGCAGATTCGGAGACTCGAGTGTGGACAGGTAAAGGGACTAGGTCAAGAGGTGTGTGAGGTTTGTACCCATGTACAATTTCAAATGGACTCTTACCTATAGACCTATTGACCGAGTCATTGTACGCAAATTTTGCCCTTGGTAGGTATAAATCCCAATTTCTGGTGTTTTCACCAACAAGACATCTCAGCAGATTTCCTAGGCTACGGTTCACTACTTCAGTTTGGCCATCAGTTTGGGGATGATAGGCAGTTGAAAACTTAAGTTTTGTCCCTAACCTATGCTAAAGGGTCTTCCAAAAGTAACTGGTGAACCGGACATCCCTATCTGAAACGATTGTCTTAGGTAGGCCATGGAGTCTAACTATCTCATTGAAGAAAAGTGTGGCTACCTTAGACGCATCAAAGGTTTGGGAACAAGGCAAGAAGTGGGCCATTTTAGAGAATCGGTTGACTACGACACAGATAGAATCATGTCTCCTCTGGGTCTTAGGTAAACCTAACACAAAATCCATACTCACATCTTGCCAAGGATGATCTGGGACAGGGAGTGGGGTATAAAGGCCAGTGTTTTGTTTTCGCTGTTTGGCAACAGCGCAGGTTCGACATCTAGCTACAATATTTGCTACATCCCTTTTCAAGCTAGGCCAGAAAAAGTGGTCTTCAATAGCTAGAATGGTCTTGTCTTTTCCAAAATGGCCGGCTAAACCTCCAGCATGGATTTCCCAAATCAAAAATTTTCTAAGAGAAGTTCTAGGGATGCAAAGCCTATTTTTGAAGAACAAAAAACCATCTACAAGGGTATAATCCTGGTGATTACTAGATGGTCCTTGAACTAGATCCTGATACACAGTTGTGAAATCCAGACAAAACTCATATTCCTCTTTGATTTGCTCAAACCCTATGACCTCAGTTCTAACAGAAGTTAATAACAGAGATCGGCGACTAAGGGCATCAGCTACCTTATTCTCAACTCCAGCCTTATGTTTCAGGACAAAAGTATAGGACTGGATATATTCTACCCACTTAGCATGCCTAGGGTTAAGCTTCTTTTGGGAGTTCAGAAATCTAAGGGCCTCATGGTCCGAAAATAGTACAAATTCCTGCGGTAGCAAATAATGTCTCCAGTAACGCAAAGCTTGCACCACCGCATAAAATTCCTTATCATAGGTAGAATACCTAAGCTTAGCATCATTAAGTTTTTCACTAAAGAATGCTATGGGATGATTCTCTTGGCTTAGGACTCCACCTATTCCTACACCTGAAGCATCACAGGCAACCTCAAATACTTTAGAAAAATCGGGTAATCTCAGAATGGGTGCCTGGGTCATTTTATCCTTAAGATCTAGGAAGGCTTTATGGGCTGACTTAGTCCAATGAAATTCTCCCTTCCTAATACAATCAGTGATAGGAGCAGCTAAAGTACTAAACCCCTTGATGAATCGCCTATAGAAGGTAGCCAAGCCGTGGAAACTTCTAACTTCATGCACATTGGTTGGCTCTGGCCAGTCTACTATGGACATAATCTTCTCAGGATCGGCCGCCACGCCGTCAGGGGTTACTACAAAACCAAGAAAGATAACTCTACTAGTCATGAATTCACAATTCTTAAGATTACCGTAGAGTCTATCATTCCTCAAAACTTGGCAGACTGCTCTAAGGCGGCCTAGGTGATCTGCTGGGGTCTTACTATAGATCAGGATGTCATCAAAATAGACCACCACAAATTTTCCTATGAAAGCTCTAAGTACCTGGGTCATAATTCTCATGAAAGTACTAGGGGCATTGGACAACCCAAAAGGCATAACAACCCATTCATAAAGACCATCCTTAGTTTTGAAAGCAGTTTTCCATTCATCCCCGTGTCTAATCCTAACCTGATGATAGCCGCTTTTGAGATCAATCTTAGAAAAAACCATTGCACCAGCCATCATATCAAGCATGTCATCTAGTCTAGGGATGGGAAACCTATATTTGATTGTAATTTTATTGATGGCACGACTGTCAACACACATCCTCCACGTGCCATCTTTCTTTGGGGTCAGTAAGGCTGGGACTGCACAATGGCTAAGACTTTCTCTAATAAACCCCTTCCTCAATAATTCTCCAACCTGCTTTTGCAGTTCTTCATGCTCAGATGGATTCATCCTGTAATGGGGCAAGTTGGGCAAAGTCGCTCCTGGGATTAGCTCTATGGCATGCTGGATATCCCTAAGAGGTGGAAGGTGGTCTGGCAAATCCTCGGGAAAAACATCCTCAAATTCTTTTAACACAGGTTTAACTTCTTGAGGAGGCTCTGAGGGTTCCGAAGTTCTAAGTTCCTTAGCAGTCAACATCCAGATGGGTGAACCACTATGAATTTCTTGTTCTAGATCCTTAGCACTGATTAGGTTCACTCCAGTTTTCATCTCCTTAACCTTACCGGCTCCTTTAGTTACCTTGTCCTTAGGGGGAATTGAATGGATCGTAATCTTCTTCCCATTGAAACTAAAGACACAGGTATTGGATTTTTCCTAAGAGGGTAGCATCATGATCATACAACCAAGGTCTTCCGAGAATTATACTGCTCACCCCCATGGGTAAGACATCGCACCAAATCTTTTCGTGATAAGATTGCATTTGGATTTGGACTTGACATCTAGACTGGATGGGTATGGAGGTAGAATCTACCCAAGAAACCTTATAGGGGTTGGGATGGGGAACTGGGATTATGCCTAACATCTTGACAGTGCTAGTAGAGATGGCATTTACACAGCTCCCACTATCTATGATGATCTTACATACCTTATCCCCTAATTTAAGAAAAGTCTGTAGGATGTTAGTCCTACGCCAATCCTCTTGAACTAGATTCTGGGATAGGATGCATCTTACAACTCCTAATTGGTCAGATTCATTGGGTTCCTCCTCTCCTTCATACTCCTCAACCAAATTCATTCCGGCCTCATAAACTTCTTCTTCAAATTCCTCACTGGGCTCGGAATTATCATTCTCTCCCTCTTCTATGTAAAGGGATCTACGTGGGCACTGGCTAGCAACATGACCTACCTTATGACACTTGAAACAGGCTATGGCAGTACACTGACTGGAAATGTGACCTGGTTTCTGACACTTAAAACAGGTGATATTTGAACTAGGGGTTCTCTGGGTGTCAGGTGCCTTACCTTTGTTCATGGGCCTAGGGGTAGAAGTACCCTGAAAAGGTTTACTAGGGATAACTTGGCTAGGTCCATTCCTTGGGATTGGGGTACTAACCCTAGAAGGTATAGGTCCTCTCTAAAATTTCTCAGTGTTCAGTGCAATCTGGTAGTCTTGGTCTAGATCAGTAACCTCTCTCAGAAATAGTTCTCTCTTGATATCTTCCCTCAGTCCAGCCCTAAATCTAGACAAAGTGACTTCGTGGGCTTCACTCACATCACATCTCATTAGGTATTCATCAAAAGTAGCTATGTAGTCTGAGACAGATCGGTTTCCTTGTTTCAGGTTTTGCCATTGGTCTAACAGGTTTTGCTGGTATGAAATAGGTAGGTATTTATCTCTCAATTTTTCTTTCATACCCTGCCAAGTGGTTATGGGCTCAACATTCCGTCTCCTAGTGGTTAGCTCAATGTTCCCCCAGTATAACCTAGCTTGACGCACTAATTTCATCTTGGCAAACTTATATTTCCTCTCCTCAGACATAGCATACCACTCAAAGTATTGGTCCATCTCACCCTCCTAATCAGAATACACCTTAGGGTTCAGACTACCATCAAAAGTGGGTGCATCTAATTTGATGTTCCTGATGAACCTATCATCTCTATCTTCAGGCTCTGGGTCAGGCCTCCTATGATTAGGTTCAGGATCTCTATATAAAGGCCTTCTAGGCTCCTGATGTGGGTGAGGTTGAGGCACATTAAAATCGGGGTCAGGCGTCCAATTCCGATGCCTAGGTTCTTCAAGTACTTGGACTTGGTCCCTAAGTTGGGTAAGATCCTCATGAATTTGTGCGCTAAACTGGCCACAGTGTTTGTCATATCCTGATTCATTTTAGCCATACTTTCAGTAAGAGTTCTGATCATGGCCTCTAAATCAGGTTGGGTTTGACCAGGTTGATATGGCACTCCGTTTCTGGTAGACATGATGATTCAAGCAAGCACACAAAATGAGACTAGACTAAATCGACTACTGGATCACTAGACCTAGAGTCCAAACTAGATGCCCAATCAGAGTGGCAAGCTAGCCTGTAGTAACTCAGGACTCAGCCAGGCAGGTGTAAGGGGAGTGTTAGGTCCCTGATTGCCAATCCTAGACACCAATCAGTGATTGGCCAGGTAGGCGGACCAGCACACAAGCCCTTCGGGAATGGATCCCTGAACCACCGTTCTAGACACTGAGTGCTAAGCACACACAGAATAACTCGGCAAACTGACTCAACACTAGCCTAGACCCGACCAATTGGTGTCCCTAGCCCACTAGGGCAAATTAGGTCTAACTGATTTTAAATTAGGTCTAGGTTCGAATGATTGGATGGTGGTTTTAGTCTAAGGAGAGGTAATCAACTCCTCCCCTTATCTTAGATGCTCAATTGCCCTTAAGTAAATTATGAGATGATCACTCCAAAAAGAATTGAATTGTAGAACACAAAAAACAGAGTTATTGTATTTTAATGCTCAGAATTATTAATGAAACCAATAAATCAC
Organism: Areca catechu; assembly: GCA_021397845.1. Lineage (NCBI taxonomy): Eukaryota > Viridiplantae > Streptophyta > Magnoliopsida > Arecales > Arecaceae > Areca > Areca catechu. The sequence continues at coordinate 91,233,922 of CM038049.1, read as the reverse complement.
ATAAAAATTATATAAAATAGGTTCAATTATACTGGTTTCAACGAAGCAAAAATCATGCAATTCGGAGTTTTATGCAGGGAGAAATAATTCAGACAACAAGGAAATTACGGGCTGTAACTAGATTGTCTTCCCCGTTTATAATCCCTACTACGAAGTTATAACCCAATGGATCCCCTACACGCCCTAGGAACACCCCGTGGAATGGGAGGAGGAGGCTTGCGCCTTGCTTAGTTCCTAGGACCGGACGTCCTGGGGAGTCTACTTCGAGCAGACAAAATAAAAAGAGAAAACAATCAAAACAAGCAAGCAAGCAAATCAGAAACCCTAGACTGGGCTCTGATACCAAAAATGATGCAGAACAAATAAAGGGATGCGATGCGGAAGTAAATTAAGATTAACTAATTTTTTTGTTGTTTTTATATGTTTGTAGAAGTTGGCTTCAAATCAAAGAAAAGTTAACCTAACATTGAAAGATACTAATATGATAATTAAAAGCACAATTTTAAGGAAACTAAATTATCAGAGTAGTTCAGAAGCAACGGATCGCTGGGGGTTGAGAAACTCCCAGACTTAGGGTTTCGCTCCGAACTTTCAACAGAACAGAAATAAAGAGAAGAGATGGTTTACCTAACCAGACAATGATCTTCACAGGGTTTGGTGGAAGAACTCTCTCGAGCAGATTGTGGGATCCTCAGAGTCGGCTATCTTCGCAATGGATCCTCTAATACTGGTTTCGTGGTTTGGTCGGCTTCTCCTGGACTCAGAATCTGGGAGAGAAGAGGAACAAAAGATGGAATTCAGAAACTCAAGAAGAGACCTTACCAGGCTGAAGAACTTGAAAGCCGAGGCTGCTGAGATCAGGATTCTCCTGGAGGCCAATCTGACTTCCTCTTAGAGTTGCTGCAGACCTGAAGTATCTGGACCGGAGTTGGATGCTGGTGGCCGGCCTGGACTTGTAGATGGTGGCCGTGGGAAGAGGAAAAGACTAGGGCTTGGTGGAAAGAGAAGGGTGATGGCGGCTAGGGTTTGGGAATTGAGTGGCTAACCTAGGGTTTAGGGTTTTGGAGATCTCTCACCTCCTCAAGGTTCCAGGGGAACCCGGATTTACTCCCTCACGGAGCTCAACACTTAGAAGCAAGTGCGGAAAAGAGAAAACATAAGTTTGCTTATAAAAAAAATTTCTTTCATTCATAGATTGATTTCAACTTACAAGAGGGATGTAATTTATAATGCTTTACAAGGGAGAAGGGTTTCATATTTTCCCATGTGGGACTAAAGGAGGGGATCTCCAAATTAGGGCAAATCCCTTACATATGGTTGGCCAAAATACCAAAAATTAGGATTTGGGTTATAAATGGCAAGTAGATGGCGCCACCTTGCTTGGAATTTTTCAAGAAAATTTTTTTCCTTTCCTGGATGAACTCTTTTGGACTCCTCCTTTTCTTCCTCCCTAAGTCAAGGCTCTTCCCATCTTTGTTTTAGGTGTTTTTGGCAGGTAATGGGCGCCCCTTGATATTCTCTTCCAAGAAAAACTTCTTCCCTTGTTTGCTTGGAATCACTTGGGAAAGTCTTGGCCGCCCCCTTGATTTGTGCTCTTCTCTTTATCTGGTGCATGAAAGAAGGGAGTTGCCATCTGTGGAGTGGGGACCAAAGACTGCTGGATGTGGATATGGCGCCCCCTGGACTGGGAGTGTGGCTGGGAGTGTGGTGTCCACTTGCCTGGTCTTGGGAGAAAATGTAACATCCCCGGTTGAAACCCTAGTCCACTACTGAGTGAACATGACTCAACAAAATAAAATGCAGGTAATGTAGACTCAAGCTAAATTGAGTTGATCTAGTCAACTCTTATTACAAACCAAAAACCCTAATTCTTCGGGCAAGGTTAATCAGAGATCCAGATGGAGCTCTGAAGTCTTCTTCTGAGTCTGGTGCCCGCACTAACCCTGCAATGAAGATCAAAGTTAAGGAAGAAGGATAGGAACATATAGAAGGGATGGAAGAATTGATGAACTAAGAACAGAAATTTGAGTAGATCTGGCCGACTCCAATGCCTTCACTTGAGCTTGGAAGATGCTTTGCTAGGGAAAAAGAATGGCTTTGGCATGGAGGAAGAGGATGGAAAACTTTCACATAAGAAAAAAATACAAGACAACTTCTCTTCCAATATTTCAACTTCAATTTTCATTCATTCCCAAAATCAATCTCTTTTACAATGGGCATCCAAGGCTTTTAATAGCCTCACAAAGCTAGCTTTTGAAATTTAAAAACTCCCCAAATCGAGGAGGATTACAAGGGGGGTTGGAGGATTTGGTGGAGAGTTTGGAGGGATGTGGGGGGGGTTGGAGGATTTGGTGAAGGACTTGGAGGGATGTGGCCAACCTCCTTGAATTTGAATCTTCCTTGTTGGCGCCCAAAGGGTGATGAGGTGGCTGGTGAAGTGGCACCTGATGACGTGGCATGGTGAGGTGGTCTTCTACTTGGATAAGAATGACATGTGGCGCCCAGTGGTCCTAGTTGATGGTCCTTTTCTCTTGCTTGGTTGATGTGTCTTCTCTTCTTCATGTGGTCAAATTCTGGGATCTAGAATTTGAGACTTATTGCTGGCTTTCATGGCTTTAAGACTTGATTAGACTTAACTCAACTGAATTAGACTTAACTCAACTGAACTGACTTGACTGACCTAGACTTTAAAACTTGAAATGGACTTATAGGAAATGAAATTTTAAAAGTAATTACAGGACTCAATAAATACTCTTGATTTGAAACTCAAAATTAATTACAGGACTCTTGAAAAGGAAATGACTCTTGAAAATAAAATATTTTTGAACTAAAGGATACAAGGTAACCTAATTATCTTCGATCCAAATTGGGATAAGGCTAACCTTGTTGGAGTGAAGTTTCTTTCGGCTTCTGGTGTCCACACCAATTCTCCTAGGGTGGGCAGAACTCGACCCAGTCGAGTATGGTTCAGTTTTGCCCTGGTAATGCTCGAACAAGTCTGGGTTAAGTCTTTGCTGGTCCTCTCGAGTAATCCAAGAGTTGTCGGACTCAGGTCGACCTTGCCATTGAACCAGGTATCGCTGATAGTCCTTATTCCTGGTAGTAATGATCTTGTCATCCAGGATTCTCTCAATCTTCTCTCTTTGCTCAGGTAAGGTTGGTGGTGGACACTCGGAAATATGTTCACTCTCAATGAAAGTTTCTGGCTCAAAAGGCTCACTAGGTATTAGTAGTGGTTCTTTGTATTCTACTAGGTCTGAAACATTGAAGGTTGTACTAATACCCATATCAGGTGGAAGTTCCAAAACATATGCATTAGGCCCTATTTTCTTTAAGATCTTAAAAGGTCCCGCTCTGCGGGCATGCAGCTTCTTTATAGTTCCAGCGGGAAACCGTTCAGGGTTGAGCCTAATCATCGCATAATCCCCTTCACAGAATTCTTTAGCCCTCTTATGTGAGTCAGCTAAGTGTTTGTAAGTTTCATTGCTCAGGTTGATCTTATTACTGATTTCTTTATGTAGATTTGTGACATGCTGTGCAAAAGACTCAGCAGACTCAGAGACTCGTGTGTGAATAGGTAGTGGGATTAGATCTAAAGGCTTCCTAGGCTTGCAACCATGGACTATCTCAAAGGGACTTTTGCCCATAGATCGATTGACCGAACTGTTGTAAGCGAACTCAGCACATGGCAATAACAAATCCCAGTTTCCTAGACTTTCTCCCACTAGGCATCTCAGCAAGTTCCCTAGACTTCTATTTACAACCTCGGTTTGTCCATCAGTCTGGGGATGGTAGGCAGTGGAGAATTTCAGTCTGGTTTCTAATAGGTGCCAAAGGGTTTTCCAGAAGTAACTTGTGAAGCGGACATCCCTATCAGAAACAATGGTTTTTGGTAACCCGTGGAGTCTGACTACTTGATCAAGAAAGAGTTTGGCTATCCTAAAGGCATCGGAAGTTTGGGTGCAAGGTATGAAATGGGCCATTTTTGAAAACCGGTCGACCACCACAAAGATTGAATCATGTTTTCGAATGGTCTTGGGTAATCCTAGAACAAAGTCCATGCTTAGATCCTGCCATGGACACTCAGGTACAGGTAATGGAGTGTATAGCCCGGTATTCTTCTTTTGTTGCTTTGCAACAGCACATGTCCTACATCGGGCTACAATGTTTGCTACTTGTTTCTTAAGACCTGGCCAGTAAAATTGCTCCTCAACAGCCAAGATAGTCTTGTTTCGTCCGAAGTGGCCAGCCAAACCTTCCGCATGTATCTCCCAAACTAAAAAATCTCTTAAGGAGGTTCTTGGGATGCAAAGCCTATTCTCTCTAAAAAGATAACCATCTAGAAGGGTATAGTCACTATGATCACTAGATGGTCCTTGATGCAAAACCTGATAAATTTCATCAAAATCTGGACAGGTTTCGTACTGCTCCTTAAGTCTTTCAAAACCTATGACTTCAGTACTGACTGAAGTTAAAAGTAACGTTCTACGACTTAGGGCATCAGCTACCTTATTATCGGTTCCTGATTGATGCTTTAGGACAAACGTATAGGATTGGATGTACTCTACCCATTTGGCATGCCTAGGGTTCAGTTTCTTTTGGGAACTCAAAAACCTAAGGGCTTCATGGTCTGAAAATAAAACAAATTCTTGCGGTAGGAGATAATGCCTCCAATACCTTAATGCTTGCACTACCGCATAAAGCTCCCGATCATATGTGGAGTATTTTTTCCTGGCTTCATTCAATTTCTCACTAAAGAATGCTACGGGATGGTTCTCTTGACTCAGAACTCCACCAATACCTACTCCTGAAGCATCGCATGCTACTTCAAAGACCTTAGAAAAATCGGGTAGTCTTAAGACTGGTGCTTGGGTCATCTTATCTTTGATCTGAAGGAAGGCCTTATCAGCTGACTTCATCCATTCAAAGTGGCCCTTCCTAATACAATCCATGATAGGAGCAACTATGGTGCTAAACCCTCTAATAAATCTTCGATAAAACGTAGCGAGGCCATGAAAACTTCTTACTTCATGAATATTATTGGGTGTTGGCCACTCTACAATTGCCTTAACCTTCTCAGGGTCAGCGGATACTCCTTCAGGGGTCATAACAAATCCTAGGAAGATAACTCTAGTAGTCATGAAAGCACATTTCTTTAGATTGGCATAGAGGTTATCTTTCCTAAGTGCTAAACATACCTACCTCAGATGTTGTTGATGATCTTCTCTAGTCCTACTATAGATAAGTATGTCGTCAAAGTAAACGACAACAAATTTTCCAATAAAGGCTCGTAGGACTTGGTTCATGATTCGCATAAAAGTGCTAGGGGCGTTTGATAACCCAAAAGGCATGACTACCCATTCAAATAACCCATCCTTAGTTTTAAAGGCAGTCTTCCATTCATCCCCTGGTCTGATCCTAACTTGGTGATAGCCGCTCTTCAGGTCAATCTTAGAAAATATAGTTGCACCGGCCATCATATCTAACATATCATCCAAGCGGGGGATGGGAAACCTATACTTCACCGTGATTTTATTTATGGCACGACTATCAACACACATTCTCCATGTGCCATCTTTCTTAGGGGTAAGTAAGGTTGGGACTGCGCATGGACTCAAACTCTCCCTAATGAATCCTTTCTTTAGGAGTTCTCCTACTTGACGTTGTAATTCTTGGTGCTCGGTAGGGTTCATTCTATAATGGGGAAGGTTCGGTAGGGTTGCTCCGGGGACTAAGTCTACCGCATGTTGTATATCCCTAAGAGGTGGGAGTTGGTCGGGCAAGTCATCGGGGAACACGTCTTTGAACTCCTCTAGCACTTGACTGACTTCTTGAGGTTGTTCTTTTGAAAGAGGTTCTTGATGATCCTTAATGGTTAAAATCCAAACAGGTGACCCATTGCTAATTTCTTTCTCCATTTCTCTAGCAGTGATCACGTTTATCCCCTTTTTCTTATCACTCAATTGGCTTGATCCTCTCTTAATGGGGTTCTTAGGTGGAGAAGAATGGATTACAATCTTCTTTCCATTATGAGTAAACGAGCATGAATTAGAACGACCATAGAGTGTTACGTCAAGATCGTACAACCATGGTCGGCCTAAAATTATGCTACTTACTCCCATTGGAAGTACATCACACCATACTTTCTCCAGGTAAGATTGGAACTGAATGGTTACTAGGCACCTAGACTTAATGGAAATCGTGGTTGAGTCTATCCAGGATACCTTATAGGGATTAGGATGGGGTACGGTGGGCAATCCTAGGTTTTTAACTGTGTTGGTGGATATGGCATTGACACAGCTACCGCTATCTAAAATGACTTTGCATACTTTCTCACCTATCTTAATGAATGTCTGTAGGATGCTAGTCCTACGCCAATCTTCTTGGGTTTTAGCTTGGGTGAGAATACACCTAACCACTCCTAACAGATCTTGATCTACCAGGACTTCCTCATCCTCATACTCTTCAGCCAAGTTCTCATCTGCCTGGTATACTTCCTCCTCAAATTCACCTTGGGATTCTACGGCTTCCTCTTCTACTTCGCCTATGTGTAGGGCTCTATTAGGACAGTTGCTAGAATAGTGACCCACTTTGTTACACTTGAAACATGCGTTTGGAGTTCTTTGGGTCTCAGGTATTTTTCCCTTGTCATCTCTACGGGTCACAGGCACATTAGGATTGGGTCGATTGAATCTAGGCTGATTGGATCCTGACTGCTGATAAGGTGCACTAGTCCTAGGGGCTTCGGACCTACGATAGACTGGACCTCTATGGAATCTCTCAGCATCCCTAGCTATTTGATAGGCCAATTCTAGGTCATGTACCTCTCGCATGAACAATTCTCTTTGAATTTCTTCCCTCAGTCCGGCTCTAAATCTAGACAAGGTCACCGACTCAGATTCATCAACATTACACCTCATAACGAATTCGTCAAACTTCGCTATGTACTCTGCGACACTCCTATTTCTTTGAGTAAGTCTTTGCCATTGATCTAGGAGTCTTTGGTGGTAGGACATAGGAAGGTATTTCTCCCTAAGCCTAAGTTTCATAGCTCGCCAGGTCACTATGGGCACATCACCTCTCTGTCTAGTGAGTCTCTCAATGTTTCCCCAATATAACCTAGCTTGGCGCACAAGTTTAAGCTTTGCAAACTTACACTTGCGCTCTTCACTCATCTCAAACCAGTCAAAATACTGGTCCATCTCACCTTCCCAATCAATGTAGATCTTTGGATCTAAAATTTCATCAAAGGTGGGAGCTTCTAGCCTAATGTTCTTCATGGTTCGGTCATCTTGATCAAAGTGAATTGGGGTGGGTCTCCTGACATTGGGTTCATAGTTAGGCTCATGATGGAATCTCCTTGGGTTGGGCTTGATGGTTTGACCAGGGTGGGGTCCTCTAGGAATTGGATCATAAAACTGATCTTGGGGAGCTCTCCTAGGATTTGTTTCGTAGAGAGGGTTTTGATATGGAATCCTTCTAGGGTTCAATGGGGTCTCGAGTTCAGGTGCAAGACTTGGCTCAGGCTCAGTCTGGGCTTCATGATTGCTTTCTGGGGTTCTAGCCTCTAACTGATCCAACCTAGTAGTGATGTGGGCTAACTGCTCATTCATGTCTTGGTTGGTTTGTGCCACATTCTGATTTGTTTGGGCCAATTGCTCAGTTAAACTCATAGTCAGTTGGGCCACTTGATCATTTAGGCCTTTGATCAAATTCCCTAAGTTTTGGTCCATGGCTACACTTGACTGGGCTTAAATTGGTGAATACGGTGTTCCTGCTCTAGTTGTCTTGTATGCAAATGGATTCAAGTTCGAGCTAAGGTTTCCTAGACCTAGAGCACAAATTAGAAGTCTAATTAAGTGAACCAACTAGCTAGTAGTACTTATGGGACTTAGCCAGGTAGGTGGAGGGGAGTGTAGGTCCCTGATTGCCAACCTTAGACACCAATCTGAGATTGGCCAGGTAGGCGGACCAAATCACAAGCCCTGATGCACCAATCCTAGACACCAAGCCAGTAAGCACACACCAATTAGCTGACACAGTTAACTTGACCCTAACCTGAATCCAACTTGTTGGTGTCCCTAACCCACTAGGGCAATTAACGTTCTACTCAATTTTAATTAACGGGCTGGGATCGATATGCTGGTTGGTGATTTTTGGGCTAGGGACAGGTGATGAAACCCTGACCCTATGTCAAATTGATGCCCTTAATTTGATTTCTCATGAGATGAATGAAATGCAAAGGTGCTGTAGAAGTTTGTTGCAATTTGAAAGTGGTGTGGAAAACGTGATGAAAAAAATGTCCAAAAATTCTGAAAAATTCACAAAGGATTCCTAACTTATATGTTTCAATGTAGATGAAAGGAATTTTGGTGCGGGCACCAGACTCAGAAGAAGACTTCAGGGCTCCATCTGGATCTATGATTGACCTTGCCCGAAGAATTAGGGTTTTCTGGTTTTGTGATAAGGGTTGACCTGATCAACTCAATTTTGAGACTGTAATTTTGTCATTTCAATTTTTGTTGGGTCATGTTGACTCAGTCCAAGTCCAAGGCCCAGGTAGGTGTCATTCCCTTTGCCATAGGGCACCACATTTTCCAGCTACAAGTGGGTGCCACACTCCCTACCACATCTCCATCCAGTGTACCTTGGTCCCCACGCCTCAAGTAAGCAGGTTCTTTTTTCTTGCACCACTTGGGGGAGAAATCCATCAAGATACCTCAATCCAAGGAGGAGCCAACTTCTTTCCAGAAAAACCCAAGCCAGGATGGCAAGAATTTTTCTTGAAGAGAGGATCAAGGAGGTGCCCCACAATGTTCCATAAAAATCTAAGGTATAAAAGGGAAGAGAGCATATCTTGGGGAGAAAATCAAGGAGGCATCCAAAAGTTTCCTAAAGTACCAAAGCCATGAAAGGAAGAAGCCTAAACTTGTGGAGCAAGACTAGGAGGTGTCCAAAAGAGCCAAACCATGAAGGGAAAATCCTTGATTCATGGAGAGATACTAGGAGACACCCCCATAACCTACCATTTGGAGCTGATTTTCAAGTTTTCTTGGAGTTTTTGGGCTGCCTACTCATGGAAGGAGTCTTGGGAAGAGAATTTGATGCCTAAAGTGTGGGTTAGTCCTATAGTCCCACATGGGAAGTGTATGAAATTTTATTTCTTTGTTATGTCTATATATTCAACTCTATGTAACTCTTGAATAATCAGATGAATGAAACCAAATTTTTTTGTGAGCAAACATTGTGTTTTCTCTCTTCCGCACTTGCATCCAGGTGTTGAGCTCCGTGAGGGAGTAAATCCGGGTTCCCCAGGAACCTTGAGGAGGTGTGAGATCTCCAAAACCCCAACCCTAGGTTAGCCACTTCACTCCCAAACCCTAACCGCCCATCACCCTTCTCTTTTCTCCAAGCCCTAGCATATCCCACCTCTCACGGCCACTCTCTCCAAGTCCAGGCCGACCACCAGCATCCAGCTACAGTCCGGGTACTTCAAATCCAAAGCTCTTTCCAGTAGGAGTTGAATCAGCCTTCAAGAGAATCCGGATCTTAGCGACATCAGCCTTCAAGTTCTTCGAACTGGTAAATCCTTCCCTGAGTCTCTGAATCCCTCACTTGTTTTTCTTCTTCCCAGATCTTGAGTCCAGGAGAAGCTGACCAAACCACAAGACCAGTATTGGAGGATCCATTGCAAAGATAGCCGAGTCCGAGGATCCAACAATCTGCTCGAGAGAGTTCTTCCACCCAAATTCTGAGAAGATCACTGCCTGGTTGGTAAACCATCTCTCCTCTCTATTTCTGTTCTGTTGAAAGTTCAGAGCGAAACCCTAGGTCTGGGAGTTTCTCAACCCCCAGCGATCCATTACTTCTGAACTACTCTGATAAATTTAGTTTCTTCTAAACTGTGCTTTCAATCTTTACCTAGTTTCCTTCAACTTAGTTTAGCTTCACTTTGAGTTAAGCCAATTTCTGAAATATAAAAAAATAATAATAATAACAAAAGGAAATAAAAATAAATAAAAAAAAAGAATTAATCTTAATTTTACTTTCGCATACGCTTCTTTGTTCTTTGTTCTGCATCATTTTTGGTATCAGAGCTTTCGTTCTGCATTATTTTTGGTATCAGAGCCCTGTCTAGGGTTTCTGTTTTGATTGCTTGTTTGAGTCTTTCTCTTTTTATTTTGTCTGCTCGAAGTAGACTCCCCAGGACGTCCGGTCCTAGGAACGAAGCGAGGTGCAAACCTCCTCTTCCCATTCCATGGGGTGTTCCTAGGGCGTGTAGGGGATCCGTTCGGTTATAACTTCGTAGCAGGAATTGTAAACGGGGAAGTGCTCTACTTTTAGCCCGTAATTATCCTGTTGCAAGAATTATTTCTCTCTGCAGGTAACTCCAAATTTAGTGATTTTTGTTTTTCTGAAACCAGTATAATTGAAACTAATTTTCATAATTTTCTCACGATTTATTGGTTTCCGTGTGATTTCTGAGAATGAAATTACTGCAACTCTATTTTTGTGTTCTGCAATCCATTTATTTTTGAGTGTTCATCTCTTAATTCAACTTAAGGGCATTTGAGCATCTAAGATAAGGGGAGGAGTTGATAACCTCTCCTTAGCCCAAAACCACCACCCCTTCATTCGAACCTAAGCCTTTAATCTAAAATTTGATTAGACCTAATTTGCCCTAGTGGGCTAGGGACATCAACAAGTCGGGTCAAGGCTAGTGTTGAGTCAGTTTGTCTGGTTACTCTGTGTGTGCTTTGTACTCAGTGTCTAGAATGGTGGTTCAAGGATTCCATCCCGAAGGGCTTGTGTGCTGGTCCGCCTACCTGGCCAATCTCTGATTGGTGTCTAGGATTGGCATTCAGGGACCTAACACTCCCCTTACACCTGCTTGGCTGAGTCCCGAGTTACTATAGGCTAGCTTGCCACTCTGATTGGGCATCTAGTTTGGGCTCTAGGTCTAGTTAGCCAGCAGTCGCTTTAGTCTAGTCACATTCTGTGTACTTGCTTGCATCATCATGTCTACCCGGAATGGAGTACCCTACCAACCTAGTCAAACCCAACCAGATTTAGAGGCCATGGTTAGAAATCTTACCGAAAGTATGACCAAATTGAGTCAGGACATGAATGAGGGTTTTTCCCAATTTAGGGATCGAGTCCAAGTACTTGAGAAACGTAGACATCAAAATTGGACCCCTGATCTAAAATTTAATAGGCCCCAAACTCATCCATGCCAGGAGCCTAGGAGGACCTTATACCATGATCCCGAGCATAACCTTAGGAAGCCTAACCATGATATCTATAGTGTGGATCGTGTCTATGAGAGGTCCTTACAATACTCTAGACCAGTCACTCAACAACCCCAGTCTTCTAGATCAAACCATTTAGATCCACACCCATGCCCAAGTAAGGTCTCTACTAGCTTGAAACCCAGTGTGACCCAGGTTCCTATATCTCAAGAATGTTTGTTTTGTAGAGAAAGAGGCCATAAATCTAGTCAGTGCCCATGCATAGGACTGGCTTGTGCACAGCTAAGTAGTAAGAATCCTAAGGATGACATTAATAAGGGAGAACCCAAGCCTACCAATGAGGAAAATAGGTTAGGTATGACAAGCCTAGAATCAGTTGACCCGATTACCACTGACCTGAAACCCATTGAAGATGGCATCGAGGAAGTATATGATGCTGGCTTGAGTCTAGTTGATGAATATGAGGGGGAAGAACTTGAAGAATGTGACATTGATACTATTGGTTCCTTACCTGAGGAGACCTTGGAAAGCAACCAACTGGTAAGACCTAGTTCAGAAATTCAAGAGATTTGTGAGAACCAGGTTCCTTTAGTCAAATACCCCCAGGAAGAACTCATAGTGTTAGCCCGAGCTATTAGTTCGTACCCTCTAATGACAGTCATTCCCCAAGTACCAATTGAAGATCTTTGCACTGAACTGTTTAAGTTTGCCCACCCTATGGTAGATCCTCTCCTTAGGATGACTGAATCAAGCCTCTTACAATTGGACCTTGTCCCATGCTCAGCCACTAAGGTCTCTCCCGTAATCTCAGTTGGACATCCTTTTCTTGAGCGGATTGATTCACCCAGTCCTGTAGAAGTCCTCCTTATGGCCCCAGACCCCTTCCTTTGCATGACTGACCTACCCTTCTATAGAGTATACCTTTCCACACCCATAGGTCAAATTTCAAGTCTTGAGGTCATCATCCATAGGCCCTTCCATGAATCATTCTCTAATCCAGTTCTTGAGAAAGTGGATCATTATTTGCTTAGAGAACAAACCTTAACTATTGCAATCACATGTCCTAGGCTACTCCCCGAACCATCTCTTGATCCATTCCTGGGAGTAGCAAACTTTTCCTTTCATAAGGATGGCCAGTTGACACTCATAGATCACCATTCAAACCTTCAGGTCACCACCTTTAGTCAATAGGTAATTCGAGACTCCACCTCATATTTCCTCCCTTTCTCTAGGACATCCAATGCTTCTTACACCATCCAAGTATACTTTGTCGAAGTCTTTAGAGTGAACCACGTGTCAGAACCTATTAGGTTTGCCACCTACTTCTGGAAGACCTTATGGCACCTACTAGGCACCCATGATAAGTTTCCATGCTCTGCATGCCATCCTCCGACCCAAGGTCAAACCTAGAGAGCCTTAGTTTGTTAGGTTTAGACCTAGGGTTCCTTTGGAATAAAGTCCATTCTTTAGGAATGCATCGTCAGTCGAGTTTAGGACATTGACTCAGATTTTGGTTGAGTGAGAATACCAGGAATTGGGATTTGTATTTTGTTCAGGGCTGAAATTGCATTCAATGTTTCGATCAATAGGTCTATAGGCTAGAGTCCCTTTGAAATTGTTCATGGATACAAGCCTCACACACCACTTGATCTGATTTCACTATTAGCCCACACACACAAGTCTCTTGATGCACTTGCATAGCATGTAAAGGACTTGCATAAAGATATTCATGCCAAAATAACTTTAAGTAATGAAACTTATAAGAAGTTGGCTGATTCTCAAAGACGAGTCAAAACTTTTGTTGAGAGAGACTATGTAATGTTTAGGTTAAGGCCTGAGCGGTTTCCTCCTGGAACCGTAAGAAAGTTACATGCTAGATGAGCTGGACCATTTAGAGTGGTGAAGAGAGTAGGATCCAATGCCTATGTGCTCGAGTTGCCTCCAGAACTAGGCATTAGCTCCACTTTCAACATTACAGACTTAGTAGAGTATAGAGAGCCAGCTGTGATTCCCAGTGAGCCTTTTGAGCCTAATCCTGCTCTTGAGAGTGAACCCAACCCTGTGTGTCCACCAACAAACTGGCCTATGAGAAAAGAGCAGATTGAAAAAATCCTGGATGATCAGGTTATCTCTACTCGTAATCGAGGATACCAAAGATACTTGGTCTGCTGGCAAGGAAGGCCAGACTCTAATGACTCTTGGATCTCCCGAGAAGAACTACAAGATTTGGATCCGGACCTCTTGGAGAGATACCAGAGCCAATTTAAGCCTTACTCGACAAGGTCGAGTTCCTCCCACCCCGGGAGAATTGGTGCGGGCACCAGACTCAGAAGAAGACTTCAGGGCTCCATCTGGATCTCTGATTGACCTTGCCCGAAGAATTAGGGTTTTCTGGTTTTGTGATAAGGGTTGACCTGATCAACTCAATTTTGAGTCTGTAATTTTGTCATTTCAATTTTTGTTGGGTCATGTTGACTCAGTCCAAGTCCAAGGCCCAGGTAGGTGTCATTCCCTTTGCCCTAGGGCACCACATTTTCCAGCTACAAGTGGGTGCCACACTCCCTGCCACATCTCCATCCAGTGTACCTTGGTCCCCACGCCTCAAGTAAGCAGGTTCTTTTTTCTTGCACCACTTGGGAGAGAAATCCATCAAGATACCTCAATCCAAGGAGGAGCCAACTTCTTTCCAGAAAAACCCAAGCCAGGATGGCAAGAATTTTTCTTGAAGAGAGGATCAAGGAGGTGCCCCACAATGTTCCATAAAAATATAAGGTATAAAAGGGAAGAGAGCATATCTTAGGGAGAAAATCAAGGAGGCATCCAAAAGTTTCCTAAAGTGCCAAAGCCATGAAAGGAAGAAGCCTAAACTTTTGGAGCAAGACTAGGAGGTGTCCAAAAGAGCCAAACCATGAAGGGAAAATCCTTGATTCATGGAGAGATACTAGGAGACACCCCCATAACCTACCATTTGGAGCTGATTTTCAAGTTTTCTTGGAGTTTTTGGGCTGCCCACTCATGGAAGGAGTCTTGGGAAGAGAATTTGATGCCTAAAGTGTGGGTTAGTCCTATTAGTCCCACATGGGAAGTGTATGAAATTTTATTTCTTTGTTATGTCTATATATTCAACTCTATGTAACTCTTGAATAATCAGATGAATGAAACCAAATTTTTTTGTGAGCAAACATTGTGTTTTCTCTCTTCCGCACTTGCATCCAGGTGTTGAGCTCCGTGAGGGAGTAAATCCGGGTTCCCCAGGAACCTTGAGGAGGTGTGAGATCTCCAAAACCCCAACCCTAGGTTAGCCACTTCACTCCCAAACCCTAGCCGCCCATCACCCTTCTCTTTCCTCCAAGCCCTAGCATATCCCACCTCTCACGGCCACTCTCTCCAAGTCCAGGCCGACCACCAGCATCCAGCTACAGTCCGGGTACTTCAGATCCAAAGCTCTTTCCAGTAGGAGTTGAATCAGCCTTCAAGAGAATCCGGATCTCAGCGACATCAGCCTTCAAGTTCTTCTAACTGGTAAATCCTTCCCTGAGTCTCTGAATCCCTCACTTGTTTTTCTTCTTGTCAGATCTTGAGTCCAGGAGAAGCTGACCAAACCACAAGACCAGTATTGGAGGATCCATTGCAAAGATAGCCGAATCCGAGGATCCAACAATCTGCTCGAGAGAGTTCTTCCACCCAAATTCTGAGAAGATCACTGTCTGGTTGGTAAACCATCTCTCCTCTCTATTTCTGTTCTGTTGAAAGTTCAGAGCGAAACCCTAGGTCTGGGAGTTTCTCAACCCCCAGCGATCCATTACTTCTGAACTACTCTAATAAATTTAGTTTCTTTTAAACTGTGCTTTCAATCTTTACCTAGTTTCCTTCAACTTAGTTTAGCTTCACTTTGAGTTAAGCCAATTTCTGAAATATAAAAAAAATAATAATAATAACAAAAGGAAATAAAAATAAATAAAAAAAAAAAGAATTAATCTTAATTTTACTTCCGCATATGCTTCTTTGTTCTTTGTTCTGCATCATTTTTGGTATCAGAGCTTTCGTTCTGCATCATTTTTGGTATCAGAGCCCTGTCTAGGGTTTCTGTTTTGATTGCTTGTTTGAGTCTTTCTCTTTTTACTTTGTATGCTCGAAGTAGACTCCCCAGGACATCCGTTCCTAGAAACGAAGTGAGGTGCAAACCTCCTCTTCCCATTCCACGGGGTGTTCCTAGGGCGTGTAGGGGATCCGTTGGGTTATAACTTCGTAGCAGGAATTGTAAACGGGGAAGTGCTCTGCCTTCAGCCTGTAATTATCCTATTGCAGGAATTATTTCTCTCTGCAGGTAACTCCAAATTTAGTGATTTTTGTTTTTCTGAAACCAGTATAATTGAAACTAATTTGCATAATTTCCTCACGATTTATTGGTTTCCGTGAAATTTCTGAGAATGAAATTACTGCAACTCTGTTCTTGTGTTCTGCAATCCATTTATTTTTGAGTGTTCATCTCTTAATTCAACTTAAGGGCATTTGAGCATCTAAGATAAGGGGAGGAGTTGATAACCTCTCCTTAGCCCAAAACCACCACCCCTTCATTCGAACCTAAGCCTTTAATCTAAAATTTGATTAGACCTAATTTGCCCTAGTGGGCTAGGGACATCAACAAGTCGGGTCAAGGCTAGTGTTGAGTCAGTTTGTCTGGTTACTCTGTGTGTGCTTTGTACTCAGTGTCTAGAATGGTGGTTCAGGGATTCCATCCCGAAGGGCTTGTGTGCTGGTCCGCCTACCTGGCCAATCTTTGATTGGTGTCTAGGATTGGCATTCAGGGACCTAACACTCCCCTTACACCTGCTTGGCTGAGTCCCGAGTTACTACAGGCTAGCTTGCCACTCTGATTGGGCATCTAGTTTGGGCTCTAGGTCTAGTTAGCCAGTAGTCGCTTTAGTCTAGTCACATTCTGTGTGCTTGCTTGCATCATCATGTCTACCCGGAATGGAGTACCCTACCAACCTAGTCAAACCCAACCAGATTTAGAGGCCATGGTTAGAAATCTTATCGAAAGTATGACCAAATTGAGTCAGGACATGAATGAGGGTTTTTCCCAATTTAGGGATCGAGTCCAAGTACTTGAGAAACGTAGACATCAAAATTGGACCCCTGATCTAAAATTTAATAGGCCCCAAACTCATCCATGCCAGGAGCCTAGGAGGACCTTATACCATGATCCCGAGCATAACCTTAGGAAGCCTAACCATGATATCTATAGTGTGGATCGTGTCTATGAGAGGTCCTTACAATACTCTAGACCAGTCACTCAACAACCCTAGTCTTCTAGATCAAACCATTTAGATCCACACCCATGCCCAAGTAAGGTCTCTACTAGCTTGAAACCCAGTGTGACCCAGGTTCCTATATCTCAAGAATGTTTGTTTTGTAGAGAAAGAGGCCATAAATCTAGTCAGTGCCCATGCATAGGACTGGCTTGTGTACAGCTAAGTGGTAAGAATCCTAAGGATGACATTAATAAGGGAGAACCCAAGCCTACCAATGAGGAAGAAAGGTTAGGTATGACAAGCCTAGAATCAGTTGACCCGATTACCACTGACCTGAAACCCATTGAAGATGGCATCGAGGAAGTATATGATGCTGGCTTGAGTCTTGTTGATTAATATGAGGGGGAAGAACTTGAAGAATGTGACATTGATACTATTGGTTCCTTACCTGAGGAGACCTTGGAAAGCAACCAACTGGAAGGACCTAGTTCAGAAATTCAAGAGATTTGTGAGAACCAGGTTCCTTTAGTCAAATACCCCCAGGAAGAACTCATAGTGTTAGCCCGAGCTATTAGTTCGTACCCTCTAATGACAGTCATTTTCCAAGTACCAATTGAAGATCTTTGCACTGAACTGTTTAAGTTTGCCCACCCTATGGTAGATCCTCTCCTTAGGATGACTGAATCAAGCCTCTTACAATTGGACCTTGTCCCATGCTCAGCCACTAAGGTCTCTCCCGTAATCTCAGTTGGACATCCTTTTCTTGAGCGGATTGATTCACCCAGTCCTGTAGAAGTCCTCCTTATGGCCCCAGACCCCTTTCTTTGCATGACTGACCTACCCTTCTATAGAGTATACCTTTCCACACCCATAGGTCAAATTTCAAGTCTTGAGGTCATCATCCATAGGCCCTTCCATGAATCATTCTCTAATCCAGTTCTTGAGAAAGTGGATCATTATTTGCTTAGAGAACAAACCTTAACTATTGCAATCACATGTCCTAGGCTACTCCCCGAACCATCTCTTGATCCATTCCTGGGAGTAGCAAACTTTTCCTTTCGTAAGGATGACCAGTTGACACTCATTAGATCACCATTCAAACCTTCAGGTCACCACCTTTAGTCAACAGGTAATTCGAGACTCCATCTCATATTTCCTCCCTTTCTCTAGGACATCCAATGCTTCTTACACCATCCAAGTATACTTTGTCGAAGTCTTTAGAGTGAACCACGTGTCAGAACCTATTAGGTTTGCCACCTACTTCTGGAAGACCATATGGCACCTACTAGGCACCCATGATAAGTTTTCATGCTCTGCATGCCATCCTCCGACCCAAGGTCAAACCTAGAGTGCCTTAGTTTGTTAGGTTTAGACCTAGGGTTCCTTTGGAATAAAGTTCATTCTTTAGGAATGCATCGTCAGTCGAGTTTAGGACATTGACTCAGATTTTGGTTGAGTGAGAATACCAGGAATTGGGATTTATATTTTGTTCAGGGCTGAAATTGCATTCAATGTTTCGATCAATAGGTCTATACGCTAGAGTCCCTTTGAAATTGTTCATGGATACAAGCCTCACACACCACTTGATCTGATTTCACTATTAGCCCACACACACAAGTCTCTTGATGCACTTGCATAGCATGTAAAGGACTTGCATAAAGATATTCATGCCAAAATAACTTTAAGTAATGAAACTTATAAGAAGTTGGCTGATTCTCAAAGATGAGTCAAAACTTTTGTTGAGAGAGACTATGTAATGTTTAGGTTAAGGCCTGAGCGGTTTCCTCCTGGAACCGTTAGAAAGTTACATGCTAGAGGAGCTGGACCATTTAGAGTGGTGAAGAGAGTAGGATCCAATGCCTATGTGCTCGAGTTGCCTCCAGAACTAGGCATTAGCTCCACTTTCAACATTACAGACTTAGTAGAGTATAGAGAGCCAGCTGTGATTCCCAGTGAGCCTTTTGAGCCTAATCCTGCTCTTGAGAGTGAACCCAACCCTGTGTGTCCACCAACAAACTGGCTTGTGAGGAAAGAGCAGATTGAAAAGATCCTGGATGATCAGGTTATCTCTACTCGTAATCGAGGATACCAAAGATACTTGGTCCGCTGGCAAGGAAGGCCAGACTCTAATGACTCCTGGATCTCCCGAGAAGAACTACAAGATTTGGATCCGGACCTCTTGGAGAGATACCAGAGCCAACTTAAGCCTTACTCGACAAGGTTGAGTTCCTCCCACCCCGGGAGAATTGGTGCGGGCACCAGACTCAGAAGAAGACTTCAGGGCTCCATCTGGATCTCTGATTGACCTTGCCCGAAGAATTAAGGTTTCTGATTTTGTGATAAGGGTTGACCTGATCAACTCAATTTTGAGTCTGTAATTTTGTCATTTCAATTTTTGTTGGGTCATGTTGACTCAGTCCAAGTCCAAGGCCCAGGTAGGTGTCATTCCCTTTGCCATAGGGCACCACATTTTCCAGCTACAAGTGGGTGCCACACTCCCTGCCACATCTCCATCCAGTGTACCTTGGTCCCCACGCCTCAAGTAAGCAGGTTCTTTTTTCTTGCACCACTTGGGGGAGAAATCCATCAAGATACCTCAATCCAAGGAGGAGCCAACTTCTTTCCAGAAAAACCCAAGCCAGGATGGCAAGAATTTTTCTTGAAGAGAGGATCAAGGAGGTGCCCCACAATGTTCCATAAAAATCTAAGGTATAAAAGGGAAGAGAGCATATCTTAGAAAGAAAATCAAGGAGGCATCCAAAAGTTTCCTAAAGTGCCAAAGCCATGAAAGGAAGAAGCCTAAACTTATGGAGCAAGACTAGGAGGTGTCCAAAAGAGCCAAACCATGAAGGGAAAATCCTTGATTAATGGAGAGATACTAGGAGACACCCCCATAACCTACCATTTGGAGCTGATTTTCAAGTTTTCTTGGAGTTTTTGGGCTGCCCACTCATGGAAGGAGTCTTGGGAAGAGAATTTGATGCCTAAAGTATGGGTTAGTCCTATTAGTCCCACATGGGAAGTGTATGAAATTTTATTTCTTTGTTATGTCTATATATTCAACTCTATGTAACTCTTGAATAATCAGATGAATGAAACCAAATTTTTTTGTGAGCAAACATTGTGTTTTCTCTCTTCCGCACTTGCATCCAGGTGTTGAGCTCCGTGAGGGAGTAAATCCGGGTTCCCCAGGAACCTTGAGGAGGTGTGAGATCTCCAAAACCCCAACCCTAGGTTAGCCACTTCACTCCCAAACCCTAGCCGCCCATCACCCTTCTCTTTCCTCCAAGCCCTAGCATATCCCACCTCTCACGGCCACTCTCTCCAAGTCCAGGCCGACCACCAGCATCCAGCTACAGTCCGGGTACTTCAGATCCAAAGCTCTTTCCAGTAGGAGTTGAATCAGCCTTCAAGAGAATCCGGATCTCAGCGACATCAGCCTTCAAGTTCTTCTAACTGGTAAATCCTTCCCTGAGTCTCTGAATCCCTCACTTGTTTTTCTTCTTCCTAGATCTTGAGTCCAGGAGAAGCTGACCAAACCACAAGACCAGTATTGGAGGATCCATTGCAAAGATAGCCGAATCCGAGGATCCAACAATCTGCTCGAGAGAGTTCTTCCACCCAAATTCTGAGAAGATCACTGTCTGGTTGGTAAACCATCTCTCCTCTCTATTTCTGTTCTGTTGAAAGTTCAGAGCGAAACCCTAGGTCTGGGAGTTTCTCAACCCCCAGCGATCCATTACTTCTAAACTACTCTGATAAATTTAGTTTCTTCTAAACTGTGCTTTCAATCTTTACCTAGTTTCCTTCAACTTAGTTTAGCTTCACTTTGAGTTAAGCCAATTTCTGAAATATAAAAAAAATAATAATAATAAAAAAGAATTAATCTTAATTTTACTTCCGCATACGCTTCTTTGTTCTTTGTTCTACATCATTTTTGGTATCAGAGCTTTCGTTCTGCATCATTTTTGGTATCAGAGCCCTGTCTAGGGTTTTTGTTTTGATTGCTTGTTTGAGTCTTTCTCTTTTTACTTTGTCTGCTCGAAGTAGACTCCCCAGGACGTCCGGTCCTAGGAACGAAGTGAGGTGCAAACCTCCTCTTCCCATTCCACGGGGTGTTCCTAGGGCGTGTAGGGGATCCGTTGGGTTATAACTTCGTAGCAGGAATTGTAAACGGGGAAGTGCTCTACTTTCAGCCCGTAATTATCCTATTTCAGGAATTATTTCTCTCTGCAGGTAACTCCAAATTCAGTGATTTTTGTTTTTCTGAAACAAGTATAATTGAATCTAATTTTCATAATTTTCTCACGATTTATTGGTTTCCGTGCAATTTCTGAGAATGAAATTACTGCAACTCTATTTTTGTGTTCTGCAATCCATTTATTTTTGAGTGTTCATCTCTTAATTCAACTTAAGGGCATTTGAGCATCTAAGATAAGGGGAGGAGTTGATAACCTCTCCTTAGCCCAAAACCACCACCCCTTCATTCGAACCTAAGCCTTTAATCTAAAATTTGATTAGACCTAATTTGCCCTAGTGGGCTAGGGACATCAACAAGTCGGGTCAAGGCTAGTGTTGAGTCAGTTTATTTGGTTACTCTGTGTGTGCTTTGTACTCAGTGTCTAGAATGGTGGTTCAGGGATTCCATCCCGAAGGGCTTGTGTGCTGGTCCGCCTACCTGGCCAATCTCTGATTGGTGTCTAGGATTGGCATTCAGGGACCTAACACTCCCCTTACACCTGCTTGGCTGAGTCCCGAGTTACTACAGGCTAGCTTGCCACTCTGATTGGGCATCTAGTTTGGGCTCTAGGTCTAGTTAGCCAGTAGTCGCTTTAGTCTAGTCACATTCTGTGTGCTTGCTTGCATCATCATGTCTACCCGGAATGGAGTACCCTACCAACCTAGTCAAACCCAACCAGATTTGGAGGCCATGGTTAGAAATCTTATCGAAAGTATGACCAAATTGAGTCAGGACATGAATGAGGGTTTTTCCCAATTTAGGGATCGAGTCCAAGTACTTGAGAAACGTAGACATCAAAATTGGATCCCTGATCTAAAATTTAATAGGCCCCAAACTCATCCATGCCAGGAGCCTAGGAGGACCTTATACCATGATCCCGAGCATAACCTTAGGAAGCCTAACCATGATATCTATAGTGTGGATCGTGTCTATGAGAGGTCCTTACAATACTCTAGACCAGTCACTCAACAACCCCAGTCTTCTAGATCAAACCATTTAGATCCACACCCATGCCCAAGTAAGGTCTCTACTAGCTTGAAACCCAGTGTGACCCAGGTTCCTATATCTCAAGAATGTTTGTTTTGTAGAGAAAGAGGCCATAAATCTAGTCAGTGCCCATGCATAGGACTGGCTTGTGCACAGCTAAGTGGTAAGAATCCTAAGGATGACATTAATAAGGGAGAACCCAAGCCTACCAATGAGGAAGAAAGGTTAGGTATGACAAGCCTAGAATCAGTTGACCCGATTACCACTGACCTGAAACCCATTGAAGATGGCATCGAGGAAGTATATGATGCTGGCTTGAGTCTAGTTGATGAATATGAGGGGGAAGAACTTGAAGAATGTGACATTGATACTATTGGTTCCTTACCTGAGGAGACCTTGGAAAGCAACCAACTGGTAGGACCTAGTTCAGAAATTCAAGAGATTTGTGAGAACCAGGTTCCTTTAGTCAAATACCCCCAGGAAGAACTCATAGTGTTAGCCCGAGCTATTAGTTCGTACCCTCTAATGACAGTCATTCCCCAAGTACCAATTGAAGATCTTTGCACTGAACTGTTTAAGTTTGCCCACCCTATGGTAGATCCTCTCCTTAGGATGACTGAATCAAGCCTCTTATAATTGGACCTTGTCCCATGCTCAGCCACTAAGGTCTCTCCCGTAATCTCAGTTGGACATCCTTTTCTTGAGCGGATTGATTCACCCAGTCCTGTAGAAGTCCTCCTTATGGCCCCAGACCCCTTCCTTTGCATGACTGACCTACCCTTCTATAGAGTATACCTTTCCACACCCATAGGTCAAATTTCAAGTCTTGAGGTCATCATCCATAGGCCCTTCCATGAATCATTCTCTAATCCAGTTCTTGAGAAAGTGGATCATTATTTGCTTAGAGAACAAACCTTAACTATTGCAATCACATGTCCTAGGCTACTCCCCGAACCATCTCTTGATCCATTCCTGGGAGTAGCAAACTTTTCCTTTCGTAAGGATGACCAGTTGACACTCATAGATCACCATTCAAACCTTCAGGTCACCACCTTTAGTCAACAGGTAATTCGAGACTCCACCTCATATTTCCTCCCTTTCTCTAGGACATCCAATGCTTCTTACACCATCCAAGTATACTTTGTCGAAGTCTTTAGAGTGAACCACGTGTCAGAACCTATTAGGTTTGCCACCTACTTCTGGAAGACCATATGGCACCTACTAGGCACCCATGATAAGTTTTCATGCTCTGCATGCCATCCTCCGACCCAAGGTCAAACCTAGAGAGCCTTAGTTTGTTAGGTTTAGACCTAGGGTTCCTTTGGAATAAAGTCCATTCTTTAGGAATGCATCGTCAGTCGAGTTTAGGACATTGACTCAGATTTTGGTTGAGTGAGAATACCAGGAATTGGGATTTATATTTTGTTCAAGGCTGAAATTGCATTCAATGTTTCGATCAATAGGTCTATAGGCTAGAGTCCCTTTGAAATTGTTCATGGATACAAGCCTCACACACCACTTGATCTGATTTCACTATTAGCCCACACACACAAGTCTCTTGATGCACTTGCATAGCATGTAAAGGACTTGCATAAAGATATTCATGCCAAAATAACTTTAAGTAATAAAACTTATAAGAAGTTGGCTGATTCTCAAAGATGAGTCAAAACTTTTGTTGAGAGAGACTATGTAATGTTTAGGTTAAGGACTGAGCGGTTTCCTCCTGGAACCGTTAGAAAGTTACATGCTAGAGGAGCTGGACCATTTAGAGTGGTGAAGAGAGTAGGATCCAATGCCTATGTGCTCGAGTTGCCTCCAGAACTAGGCATTAGCTCCACTTTCAACATTACAGACTTAGTAGAGTATAGAGAGCCAGCTGTGATTCCTAGTGAGCCTTTTGAGCCAAATCCTGCTCTTGAGAGTGAACCCAACCCTGTGTGTCCACCAACAAACTGGCCTGTGAGGAAAGAGCAGATTGAAAAGATCCTGGATGATCAGGTTATCTCTACTCGTAATCGAGGATACCAAAGATACTTGGTCCGCTGGCAAGGAAGGCCAGACTCTAATGACTCCTGGATCTCCCGAGAAGAACTACAAGATTTGGATCCGGACCTCTTGGAGAGATACCAGAGCCAACTTAAGCCTTACTTGACAAGGTCGAGTTCCTCCCACCCCGGGAGAATTGGTGCGGGCACCAGACTCAGAAGAAGGCTTCAGGGCTCCATCTGGATCTCTGATTGACCTTGCCCGAAGAATTAGGGTTTTCTGCTTTGTGATAAGGGTTGACCTGATCAACTCAATTTTGAGTCTGTAATTTTGTCATTTCAATTTTTGTTGGGTCATGTTGACTCAGTCCAAGTCCAAGGCCCAGGTAGGTGTCATTCCCTTTGCCATAGGGCACCACATTTTCCAGCTACAAGTGGGTGCCACACTCCCTGCCACATCTCCATCCAGTGTACCTTGGTCCCCACGCCTCAAGTAAGCAGGTTCTTTTTTCTTGCACCACTTGGGAGAGAAATCCATCAAGATACCTCAATCCAAGGAGGAGCCAACTTCTTTCCAGAAAAACCCAAGCCAGGATGGCAAGAATTTTTCTTGAAGAGAGGATCAAGGAGGTGCCCCACAATGTTCCATAAAAATCAAAGGTATAAAAGGGAAGAGAGCATATCTTAGGGAGAAAATCAAGGAGGCATCCAAAAGTTTCCTAAAGTGCCAAAGCCATGAAAGGAAGAAGCCTAAACTTGTGGAGCAAGACTAGGAGGTGTCCAAAAGAGCCAAACCATGAAGGGAAAATCCTTGATTCATGGAGAGATACTAGGAGACACCCCCATAACCTACCATTTGGAGCTGATTTTCAAGTTTTCTTGGAGTTTTTGGGCTGCCCACTCATGGAAGGAGTCTTGGGAAGAGAATTTGATGCCTAAAGTGTGGGTTAGTCCTATTAGTCCCACTTGGGAAGTGTATGAAATTTTATTTCTTCGTTATGTCTATATATTCAACTCTATGTAACTCTTGAATAATTAGATGAATGAAACCAAATTTTTTTGTGAGCAAACATTGTGTTTTCTCTCTTCCGCACTTGCATCCAGGTGTTGAGCTCCGTAAGGGAGTAAATCCGGGTTCCCCAGGAACCTTGAGGAGGTGTGAGATCTCCAAAACCCCAACCCTAGGTTAGCCACTTCACTCCCAAACCCTAGCCACCCATCACCCTTCTCTTTCCTCCAAGCCCTAGCATATCCCACCTCTCACGGCCACTCTCTCCAAGTCCAGGCCGACCACCAGCATCCAGCTACAGTCCGGGTACTTCAGATCCAAAGCTCTTTCCAGTAGGAGTTGAATCAGCCTTCAAGAGAATCCGGATCTCAGCGACATCAGCCTTCAAGTTCTTCTAACTGGTAAATCCTTCCCTGAGTCTCTGAATCCCTCA
This sequence comes from Areca catechu, assembly GCA_021397845.1. Classification (NCBI taxonomy): domain Eukaryota; kingdom Viridiplantae; phylum Streptophyta; class Magnoliopsida; order Arecales; family Arecaceae; genus Areca; species Areca catechu. The sequence goes on along the minus strand of CM038049.1, from coordinate 91,208,764 downwards.
CTTATTTTTCTTCTTCCCAGATCTTGAGTCCAGGAGAAGCTGACCAAACCACAAGACCAGTATTGGAGGATCCATTGCAAAGATAGCCGAATCCGAGGATCCAACAATCTGCTCGAGAGAGTTCTTCCACCCAAATTCTGAGAAGATCACTGTCTGGTTGGTAAACCATCTCTCCTCTCTATTTCTGTTCTGTTGAAAGTTCAGAGCGAAACCCTAGGTCTGGGAGTTTCTCAACCCCCAGCGATCCATTACTTCTGAACTACTCTGATAAATTTAGTTTCTTCTAAACTGTGCTTTCAATCTTTACCTAGTTTCCTTCAACTTAGTTTAGCTTCACTTTGAGTTAAGCCAATTCTGAAATATAAAAAAATAATAATAATAACAAAAGGAAATAAAAATAAATAAAAAAAAAAGAATTAATCTTAATTTTACTTCCGCATACGCTTCTTTGTTCTTTGTTCTGCATCATTTTTGGTATCAGAGCTTTCGTTCTGCATCATTTTTGGTATCAGAGCCCTGTCTAGGGTTTCTGTTTTGATTGCTTGTTTGAGTCTTTCTCTTTTTACTTTGTCTGCTCGAAGTAGACTCCCCAGGATGTCCGGTCCTAGGAACGAAGTGAGGTGCAAACCTCCTCTTCCCATTCCACGGGGTGTTCCTAGGGCGTGTAGGGGATCCGTTGGGTTATAACTTCATAGCAGGAATTGTAAACGGGGAAGTGCTCTGCTTTCAGCCCGTAATTATCCTGTTGCAGGAATTATTTCTCTCTACAGGTAACTCCAAATTCAGTGATTTTTGTTTTTCTGAAACCAGTATAATTGAATCTAATTTGCATAATTTTCTCACAATTTATTGGTTTCCGTGCGATTTCTGAGAATGAAATTACTGCAACTCTGTTTTTGTGTTCTGCAATCCATTTATTTTTGAGTGTTCATCTCTTAATTCAACTTAAGGGCATTTGAGCATCTAAGATAAGGGGAGGAGTTGATAACCTCTCCTTAGCCCAAAACCACCACCCCTTCATTCGAACCTAAGCCTTTAATCTAAAATTTGATTAGACCTAATTTGCCCTAGTGGGCTAGGGACATCAACAAGTCGGGTCAAGGCTAGTGTTGAGTCAGTTTGTCTGGTTACTCTGTGTGTGCTTTGTACTCAGTGTCTAGAATGGTGGTTCAGGGATTCCATTCCGAAGGGCTTGTGTGCTGGTCCGCCTACCTGGCCAATCTCTGATTGGTGTCTAGGATTGGCATTCAGGGACCTAACACTCCCCTTACACCTGCTTGGCTGAGTCCCGAGTTACTACAGGCTAGCTTGCCACTCTGATTGGGCATCTAGTTTGGGCTCTAGGTCTAGTTAGCCAGTAGTCGCTTTAGTCTAGTCACATTCTGTGTGCTTGCTTGCATCATCATGTCTACCCGGAATGGAGTACCCTACCAACCTAGTCAAACCCAACCAGATTTAGAGGCCATGGTTAGAAATCTTACCGAAAGTATGACCAAATTGAGTCAGGACATGAATGAGGGTTTTTCCCAATTTAGGGATCGAGTCCAAGTACTTGAGAAACGTAGACATCAAAATTGGACCCCTGATCTAAAATTTAATAGGCCCCAAACTCATCCATGCCAGGAGCCTAGGAGGACCTTATACCATGATCCCGAGCATAACCTTAGGAAGCCTAACCATGATATCTATAGTGTGGATCGTGTCTATGAGAGGTCCTTACAATACTCTAGACCAGTCACTCAACAACCCCAGTCTTCTAGATCAAACCATTTAGATCCACACCCATGCCCAAGTAAGGTCTCTACTAGCTTGAAACCCAGTGTGACCCAGGTTCCTATATCTCAAGAATGTTTGTTTTGTAGAGAAAGAGGCCATAAATCTAGTCAGTGCCCATGCATAGGACTGGCTTGTGCACAGCTAAGTGGTAAGAATCCTAAGGATGACAATAATAAGGGAGAACCCAAGCCTACCAATGAGGAAGAAAGGTTAGGTATGACAAGCCTAGAATCAGTTGACCCGATTACCACTGACCTGAAACCCATTGAAGATGGCATCGAGGAAGTATATGATGCTGGCTTGAGTCTAGTTGATGAATATGAGGGGGAAGAACTTGAAGAATGTGACATTGATACTATTGGTTCCTTACCTGAGGAGACCTTGGAAAGCAACCAACTGGTAGGACCTAGTTCAGAAATTTAAGAGATTTGTGAGAACCAGGTTCCTTTAGTCAAATACCCCCAGGAAGAACTCATAGTGTTAGCCCGAGCTATTAGTTCGTACCCTCTAATGACAGTCATTCCCCAAGTACCAATTGAAGATCTTTGCACTGAACTGTTTAAGTTTGCCCACCCTATGGTAGATCCTCTCCTTAGGATGACTGAATCAAGCCTCTTACAATTGGACCTTGTCCCATGCTCAGCCACTAAGGTCTCTCCCGTAATCTCAGTTGGACATCCTTTTCTTGAGCGGATTGATTCACCCAGTCCTGTAGAAGTCCTCCTTATGGCCCCAGACCCCTTCCTTTGCATGACTGACCTACCCTTCTATAGAGTATACCTTTCCACACCCATAGGTTAAATTTCAAGTCTTGAGGTCATCATCCATAGGCCCTTCCATGAATCATTCTCTAATCCAGTTCTTGAGAAAGTGGATCATTATTTGCTTAGAGAACAAACCTTAACTATTGCAATCACATGTCCTAGGCTACTCCCCGAACCATCTCTTGATCCATTCCTGGGAGTAGCAAACTTTTCCTTTCGTAAGGATGACTAGTTGACACTCATAGATCACCATTCAAACCTTCAGGTCACCACCTTTAGTCAACAGGTAATTCGAGACTCCACCTCATATTTCCTCCCTTTCTCTAGGACATCCAATGCTTCTTACACCATCCAAGTATACTTTGTCGAAGTCTTTAGAGTGAACCACGTGTCAGAACCTATTAGGTTTGCCACCTACTTCTGGAAGACCATATGGCACCTACTAGGCACCCATGATAAGTTTTCATGCTCTGCATGCCATCCTCCGACCCAAGGTCAAACCTAGAGAGCCTTAGTTTGTTAGGTTTAGACCTAGGGTTCCTTTGGAATAAAGTCCATTCTTTAGGAATGCATCGTCAGTCGAGTTTAGGACATTGACTCAGATTTTGGTTGAGTGAGAATACCAGGAATTGGGATTTATATTTTGTTCAGGGCTGAAATTGCATTCAATGTTTCGATTAATAGGTCTATAGGCTAGAGTCCCATTGAAATTGTTCATGGATACAAGCCTCACACACCACTTGATCTGATTTCACTATTAGCCCACACACACAAGTCTCTTGATGCACTTGCATAGCATGTAAAGGACTTGCATAAAGATATTCATGCCAAAATAACTTTAAGTAATGAAACTTATAAGAAGTTGGCTGATTCTCAAAGATGAGTCAAAACTTTTGTTGAGAGAGACTATGTAATGTTTAGGTTAAGGCCTGAGCGGTTTCCTCCTGGAACCATTAGAAAGTTACATGCTAGAGGAGCTGGACCATTTAGAGTGGTGAAGAGAGTAGGATCCAATGCCTATGTGCTCGAGTTGCCTCCAAAACTAGGCATTAGCTCCACTTTCAACATTACAGACATAGTAGAGTATAGAGAGCCAGCTGTGATTCCCAGTGAGCCTTTTGAGCCTAATCCTGCTCTTGAGAGTGAACCCAACCCTGTGTGTCCACCAACAAACTGGCCTGTGAGGAAAGAGCAGATTGAAAAGATCCTGGATGATCAGGTTATCTCTACTCGTAATCGAGGATACCAAAGATACTTGGTTCGCTGGCAAGGAAGGCCAGACTCTAATGACTCTTGAATCTCCCGAGAAGAACTACAAGATTTGGATCCGGACCTCTTGGAGAGATACCAGAGCCAACTTAAGCCTTACTCGACAAGGTCGAGTTCCTCCCACCCCGGGAGAATTGGCGCGGGCACCAGACTCAGAAGAAGACTTCAGGGCTCCATCTGGATCTCTGATTGACCTTGCCCGAAGAATTAGGGTTTTCTGGTTTTGTGATAAGGGTTGACCTGATCAACTCAATTTTGAGTCTGTAATTTTGTCATTTCAATTTTTGTTGGGTCATGTTGACTCAGTCCAAGTCCAAGGCCCAGGTAGGTGTCATTCCCTTTGCCATAGGGCACCACATTTTCCAGCTACAAGTGGGTGCCACACTCCCTGCCACATCTCCATCCAGTGTACCTTGGTCCCCACGCCTCAAGTAAGCAGGTTCTTTTTTCTTGCACCACTTGGGGGAGAAATCCATCAAGATACCTCAATCCAAGGAGGAGCCAACTTCTTTCCAGAAAAACCCAAGCCAGGATGGCAAGAATTTTTCTTGAAGAGAGGATCAAGGAGGTGCCCCACAATGTTCCATAAAAATCTAAGGTATAAAAGGGAAGAGAGCATATCTTAGGGAGAAAATCAAGGAGGCATCCAAAAGTTTCCTAAAGTGCCAAAGCCATGAAAGGAAGAAGCCTAAACTTGTGGAGCAAGACTAGGAGGTGTCCAAAAGAGCCAAACCATGAAGGAAAAATCCTTGATTCATGGAGAGATACTAGGAGACACCCCCATAACCTACCATTTGGAGCTGATTTTCAAGTTTTCTTGGAGTTTTTGGGCTGCCCACTCATGGAAGGAGTCTTGGGAAGAGAATTTGATGCCTAAAGTGTGGGTTAGTCCTATTAGTCCCACATGGAAAGTGTATGAAATTTTATTTCTTTGTTATGTCTATATATTCAACTCTATGTAACTCTTGAATAATCAGATGAATGAAACCAAATTTTTTTGTGAGCAAACTTTGTGTTTTCTCTCTTCCGCACTTGCATCCAGGTGTTGAGCTCCGTGAGGGAGTAAATCCGGGTTCCCCGGGAACCTTGAGGAGGTATGAGATCTCCAAAACCCTAACCCTAGGTTAGCCACTTCACTCCCAAACCCTAGCCGCCCATCACCCTTCTCTTTCCTCCAAGCCCTAGCATATCCCACCTCTCACGGCCACTCTCTCCAAGTCCAGGCCGACCACCAGCATCCAGCTACAGTCCGGGTACTTCAGATCCAAAGCTCTTTCCAGTGGGAGTTGAATCAGCCTTCAAGAGAATCCGGATCTAAGCGACATCAGCCTTCAAGTTCTTCGAACTGGTAAATCCTTCCCTGAGTCTCTGAATCCCTTACTTGTTTTTCTTCTTCCCTTATCTTGAGTCCAGGAGAAGCTGACCAAACCATAAGGCCAGTATTGGATGATCCATTGCGAAGATAGCCGAATCCGAGGATCCAACAATCTGCTCGAGAGAGTTCTTCCATCCAAATTCTGAGAAGATCACTGTCTGGTTGGTAAACCATCTCTCCTCTCTATTTATGTTCTGTTGAAAGTTCAGAGCGAAACCCTAGGTCTGGGAGTTTCTCAACCCCCAGCGATCCATTACTTCTGAACTACTCTGATAAATTTAGTTTCTTCTAAACTGTGCTTTCAATCTTTACCTAGTTTCGTTCAACTTAGTTTAGCTTCACTTTGAGTTAAGCCAATTTTCTGAAATATATAAAAAAAAAAAAATAATAAAAGAAAATTAAAAAAAAAAAGAATTAATCTTAATTTTACTTCCGCATACGCTTCTTTGTTCTTTGTTCTGCATCATTTTTGGTATCAGAGCTTTCGTTCTGCATCAAATTTTAAAACTAAAATCTATACTAATCTAAGCAGATCCTACAAATGAAGATAAATAAAAAGGACAGAACATAACCCTAATGACAATGTCGAACTGCAGAAATTTTTATTTTTTTTATAATTTTTTTCTGATGATGAAATTTAATATGGTGATAACTGACTTAAAAAGGAACAAGAAAAAAAATATTTCAATAAAAAATCAGTGACTTGCCTTTGGAGCTGCAGACGGATTACAGTAAACAGATGCAAATTTTCAGAAAACAGAACCTAATCAAACAAGTGCAATGGCTTACCCAAAACTTCAATCTAAAAACTCACTTCCGGCCAGGGGCTCATTATTCCCATGGGTCGTGACAGTGTACTGGAGTACACCCGCTTAGGAGGCGTGAATTTTAGATCTTGCTTGGATTTAAAGAAAACTATTCTACCCTAATGCAACCATGCTCTGATACCAAGATGATGCGGCAAGCATATGATTAATGTTTTGAATATGGTTTGTAGAGCAATGAAACCTTATTACACTAGCATTGTACTCATCATAATAAGACTTAAGGATTATAAGAAATTGGACTTTTACTTGATTAGACACAATCCTAAACTAAGAAGGAAGAAGATCTAGACAATAGGGGCTAATGATTGTGGACTTACCTTGATGAGCTTTCCAACCTTCTTTTGATTCATACCTTGAAACTACCAATGCTCAGAACTGAAGAATCTGGATAATAGAGATCAGAACCCTGGACTTGGGGCTTCAGCTTGTTTGTTCTTTGTTAAGGTGAACCCAGCCCACAACTCAAAGACTTCGAAGGACCCTGCAATGAAGATCAAAGTTAAGGAAGAAGGATAGGAACATATAGAAGGGATGGAAGAATTGATGAACTAAGAACAGAAATTTGAGTAGATCTGGCCGACTCCAATGCCTTCACTTGAGCTTGGAAGATGCTTTTCTAGGGAAAAAGAATGGCTTTGGCGTGGAGGAAGAGGATGGAAAACTTTCACATAAGAAAAAAATACAAGACAACTTCTACTTCCAAAATTTCAACTTCAATTTTCATTCATTCCCAAAATCAATCTCTTTTACAATGGGCGTCCAAGGCTTTTAATAGCCTCACAAAGCTAGCTTTTGAAATTTAAAAACTCCCCAAATCGAGGAGGATTACAAGGGGTGTTGGAGGATTTGGTGGAGAGTTTGGAGGGATGTGGGGGGGTTGGAGGATTTGGTGGAGGACTTGGAGGGATGTGGCCAACCTCCTTGAATTTGAATCTTTTTTGTTGGCGCCCAAAGGGTGATGAGGTGGCTGGTGAAGTGGCACCTGATGACGTAGCATGGTGAGGTGGTCTTCTACTTGGATAAGAATGACATGTGGCGCCCAGTGGTCCTAGTTGATGGTCCTTTTCTCTTGCTTGGTTGATGTGTCTTCTCTTCTTCATGTGGTCAAATTCTGGGGTCTAGAATTTGAGTCTTGTTGCTGGCTTTCATGGCTTTAAGACTTGATTAGACTTAACTCAACTGAATTAGACTTAACTCAACTGAACTAACTTGACTGACCTAGACTTTAAAACTTGAAATGGACTTACAGGAAATGAAATTTTAAAAGTAATTACAGGACTCAATAAACACTCTTGATTTGAAACTCAAAATTAATTACAGGACTCTTGAAAAGGAAATGACTCTTGAAAGTAAAATATTTTGAACTAAAGGATACAAGGTAACCTAATTATCTTCGATCCAAATTGGGATAAGGCTAACCTTGTTGGAGTGAAGTTTCTTTCGGCTTTTGGTGTCCACACCATACCTCAATCCAAGGAGGAGCCAACTTCTTTCCAGATAAACCCAAGCCAGGATGGCAAGAATTTTTCTTGAAGAGAGGATCAAGGAGGTGCCCCACAATGTTCCATAAAAATCCAAGTTATAAAAGGGAAGAGAGCATGTCTTGGGGTGAAAATCAAGGAGGCAGCCAAAAGTTTCCTAAAGTACCAAAGCCATGAAAGGAAGAAGCCTAAACTTGTGGAGCAAGACTAGGAGGTGTCCAAAAGAGCCAAACCATGAAAGGAAAATCCTTGATTCAAGGAGAGATACTAGGAGACACCCCCATAACCTGCCATTTGGAGCTGATTTTCAAGTTTTCTTGGAGTTTTCGGGCTACCCACTCATGGAAGGAGTCTTGGGAAGAGAATTTGAAGCCTAAAGTGTGGGTTAGTCCTATTAGTCCCACATGGGAAGTGTATGAAATTTTATTTCTTTGTTATGTCTATATATTCAACTCTATGTAACTCTTGAATTAACTGATGAATGAATTCAAATTTTGTGTGAGCAACTTTATGTTTCTCTCTTCCGCACTTGCATCCAGGTGTTGAGCTTCGTGAGGGAGTAAATCCGGGTTCCTTAGGAACCTTGAGCAGGTGTGAGATCTCCAACCCCAAAACCCTAGGTTAGCCACTTCACTTCCAAACCCTAGCCGCCCATCATCCTCTTCACTCCGCCAAACCCTAGCCTACCCCATCTCTCACGGCCCCTCTCTCCAAGTAGAGGCCGACCACCAGCATCTAGGTCCAGTTCGGCTGCTTCGAATACGGAGCAAATCTCAGAGGAAGTCAGATCAGCATCCAGGAGAATCAGGATTTCAGCAACATCAGCTTTCAAGTTCTTCTATCTGGTAAATCCTTCGTTGAGTATCTGGTTCCATAACTTGTTCTTCTTGTTCCCCAGATCTTGAGTTCAGAAGAAGCCAACTCTACCAAAGGGCCAGTATTGGAGGATCCATTGCGAAGATATCTAAATCCGGGGATCCAACAATCTGCTTAAGAGAGTCCTTCCACTAAACTCTGTGAAGATCACTGCCTGGTCTGTAACCCTTCTCTTCTCTTTACTTCTGTCCTGTTGAAAGTTCAGAGCAAAACCCTAGGTCTAGGAGTTTCTCAACCCCCAGCGATCCTTTACTTCTGAACTACTCTGATAACCTAGTTTCTTTAAATTGTGCTTTTAATTATTATATAGTTTCTTTCAATTTAGTTTAACTTTCCTTTGAGTCAAAGCCGACTTCTGAAAATATAAAAAAAAAAAAATTAGTCTTAATTTACATCCGCATCGCATCATCTCTTTTCGTTCTGCATCATTTTGGTATCAGAGCTTTCGTCCTGCATCATTTTGGTATCAGAGCCCTATCTAGGGTTTCTGACTTGCTTGCATGTTTTGAGTGTCTCTCTATTTTACTTTGTCTGCTCGAAGTAGACTCCCCAGGATGTCCGGTCCTAGGAACGAAGTGAGGTGCAAGCCTCCTCTTCCCATTCTATGGGGTGTTCCTAGGGCGTGTTGGGGATCCGCTGGGTTACAACTTCATAGCAGGAATTGTAAACGGGGGAAGCATTCTGTTTTTAGTCTATAACTATCCTGTTCCAGGAATTGTTTCTCATTATAGGTAATTCTAAATTGTGTGATTTTTATTTTTCTGGAACCAGTGTAATTGAAACTATTTTACATAATTTTACTGTAATTTATTGGCTTCTGTGGGGTTTCTGAGAGTTAAATTACAGCAACTCTATTTCTGTGTTTCTGCAATTCAATTTTTTTTTTGAGTGATCATCTCCTAATTCATCTTAAGGGCAATTGAGCATCTAAGATAAGGGAAGGAGTTGATAACCTCTCCTTAGCCCAAAACCACCACCCATTCATTCGATCCTAAGCCTAATTTTAAAATTTATTAGACTTAATTTGCCTTAGTGGGCTAGGGACACCAACAAGTCGGGTCTAGGCTAATGTTGAGTCAGTTTGTCTAGTTACTCTGTGTGTGCTTTGTACTCAGTGTCTAGAACGGTGGTTCAGGGATTCTATCCCGAAAGGCTTGTGTGCTGGTCCGACTACCTGGCCAATCTCTGATTGGTGTCTAAGATTGGCAATTAGGGACCCAACACTCCCCTTACACCTGCCTGGCTGAGTCCCGAGTTACTACAGGCTAGCTTGCCACTCTGATTGGGCATCTAGTTTGGGCTCTAGGTATAGTTAGCCCGTAGTCATTTCAGTCGAGTCTCATTTGGTGTGCTTGCTTGCATCATCATGTCCACCCGGAATGGAGTACCCTACCAACCTGGTCAAACCCAACCTGATTTAGAGGCCATGATTAGAACTCTTATCGAAAGTATGACCAAATTGAGTCAGGATATGAATGAGGGTTTTGCCCAATTTAGAGACCGAGCCCTGGGACTTGAGAAACGTAGACATCAAAATTGGACCCCTGATCCAAAATTTAATGGGCCCCAACCTCACCCATGCCAGGAGCCTAGGAGGACCTTATACCGTGATCCCGAGCATAACCCTAGGAGCCTATATCCATACTTGGTTAACTCAGAAAAGGGACCCGTTCGGAACACCGAACCTTATGCACCCACTTTTGATGGAAGATAAGAGACATATATTAAGTGGGAAGAACAAATGGATCAGTATTTTGAGTGCACTAATATATCGGAATTAGGACAAGTTAGGTTGGCCAAAACCAAGTTCACCAAACATGCTAGGTCACATTGGTATGCTATTGAGCATGAGTGTTATCAAAGAAAAGAGGAAATATATACTTGGAGAGATATGAGAAGTAAGTTGAGAGATAGGTACCTAGGTAGATCTTATGAGAAAAGACTTTTAGACCAATGGTACCAATTGCGACAAGGTAATAGGCCTGTGTCTAAATATATCAAGGACTTCCAGTGGTATGACATGAAATGCAATACCATTGAGACCGAAGCTCAGATCACATCGAGGTTTAGGGTTGGGTTACACCCAGACATTTATAGGAAGCTATGCCTTGAAAAGACCAATAAGTTAGATCGAGCCTACCAAGAAGCCCAAGACTATGAGTGGTCTTTAAGATATAACCAATCAAGTACTTTGGACTTAAAGCCAACCTCTACCAACTTGAGTCAAGTTCCGATTGATCCGACACCCGTAGTGAACCAGACTTTTGTTTGTCAATTCCCACTTGTGTCACCTCTTGACCAGAAGGATACCAATGAGGAAGAAGGGTTAGGTATGACAAGCCTAGAATCAGTTGACCCGATTACCACTGACCCGAAACCCATTAAAGATGGCATCGAGGAAGTATATGATGATGGCTTGAGTCTAGTTGATGAATATGAGGGGGAAGAACTTGAAGAATGTGACATCGATACTATTGGTTCCTTACCTGAGGAGACCTTGGAGAGCAACCAAGTGGTAGGACCTAGTTCAGAAATTCAAGAGATTTGTGAGAATCAGGTTCCTTTAGTCAAATACCCCCAGGAAGAACTCATAGTGTTAGCCCGAGCAATCAGTTTGTACCATCTAATGACAGTCATTCCCCAAGTACCAATTGAAGATCTTTGCACTGAACTGTTTAAGTTTGCCCACCCTATGGTAGATCCTCTCCTTAGGATGACTGAATCAAGCCTCTTACAATTGGACCTTGTCCCTTGCCCAGCCACTAAGGTCTCTCCCGTAATCTCAGTTGAACATCCTTGTCTTGAGCGGATTGATTCACCCAGTCCCGTAGAAGTCCTCCTTATGACCCCAGACCCCTTCCATCGCATGACTGACCTACCCTTCTATAGAGTATACCTTTCCGCACCCATATGTCAAATTTCAAGTCTTGAGGTCATCATCCATAGGCCCTTCTATGAATCATTCTTCAATCCAGTTCTTGAGAAAATGGATCATTATTTGCTTAGAGAACAAACTTTAACTGTTGCAATCACATGTCCTAGGCTACTTCCCGAACCATCTCTTGATCCATTCCTGGGAGTAGCAAAATTTTCCTTTCGTAAGGATGATCAGTTGACACTCATAGATCACCATTCAAACCTTCAGGTCACCACCTTTAGTCAACAGGTAATTCGAGACTCCACCTCATATTTCCTCCCTTTCTCTAGGACTTCCAATGCTTCTTACACCATCCAAGTATACTTTGTCGAAGTCTTTAGAGTGAACCACGTGTCAGAACCTATTAGGTTTGCTACGTACTTTTGGAAGACCTTATGGCACCTACTATGCACCCATGATAAGTTTTCATGCTCTGCATGCCATCCTCCGACCCAAGGTCAAACCAAGAGAGCCGTAGTTTGTTAGGTTTAGACCTAGGGTTCCTTTGGAATAAAGTCCATTCTTTAGGAATGCGTCGTCAGTCTAGTTTAGTTTTTCTTGACCCTTTACTAGGCTTTGACTCAGATTTTGGTTTGATTGAGAGCACCAGGAATTGGGATTTGTATTTTATCCAGGGCTGAAATTGCATTCAATGTTTCGATCAATAGGTCTATAGGCTAGAGTCCCTTTGAAATTGTTCATGGATACAAGTCTCACACACCACTTGATCTGATTTCACTATTAGCCCACACACACAAGTCTCTTGACGCACTTGCATAGCATGTAAAGGACTTGCATAAAGAAATTCATGCCAAAATAACTTTAAGTAATGAAACTTATAAGAAGTTGGCTGATTCTCAAAGACGAGTCAAAACTTTTGCTGAGAGAGACTATGTAATGATTAGGTTAAGGCCTGAGCGGTTTTCTCCTAGAACCGTTAGAAAGTTTTATGCTAGAGGAGCTGGACCATTTAGAGTAGTGAAGAGAGTAGGATCCAATGCCTATGTGCTCGAGTTGCCTCCAAAACTAGGCAATAGCTATACTTTCAACATTACAGACCTAGTAGAGAACAGGGAGCCAGCTGTGATTCCTAGTGAGCCTTTTGAACCAATCCTGTTATTAAGAGTGATCCCATTCCTGTGTGTCTACCAACAAACTGGCCTATGAGGAAAGAGCAGATTGAAAAGATCCTGGATGATCAGGTTATCTCTACTCGTAATCGAGGATACCAAAGATACCTGGTCCGCTGGCAAGGAAGGCCAGACTCTGATGACTCTTGGATCTCCCGAGAAGAACTACAAGATTTGGATCCAGACCTCTTGGAGAGATACCAGAGCCAACTTGAGCCTTACTCGATAGGGTCGAGTTCCTCCCACCCCGGGAGAATCGGTGCGGGCACCAGACTCAGAAGAAGACTTCAGTGCTCCATCTGGATGTCTAATTGACCTTGCCCGAAGAATTAGGGTTTTTCTGGTTTTGTAATTAGGGTTGACTTGGTCAACTCAATTTTAGTCTTGAGTCTGTATTTCCCTACAATTTAAATTTTGTTGAGTCATGTTGACTCAATACAAGTCCTAGAAGTGGTCTAGGTCTTCTCCAGGTTGGTGTCATTTTTTTTAAATCAAGTCAAGGTCCAGGGTGCCCAATTTTTTCTCCTAGGCCCAAGCATGTTGGCGCCACACTCCCAGCCACACGCCAGAGTCCAGGAGGTGCCACATCTCCATCCAGTGTGCCTTGGTCCCCACACCATAAGAAAGCAGGTCCCTTCTTTCATGCGCCACTTGGGGGAGAAATCCATCAAGATACCTCAATCCAAGGAGGAGCCAACTTCTTTCCAGATAAACCCAAGCCAGGATGGCAAGAATTTTTCTTGAAGAGAGGATCAAGGAGGTGCCCCACAATGTTCCATAAAAATCCAAGTTATAAAAGGGAAGAGAGCATGTCTTGGGGTGAAAATCAAGGAGGCACCCAAATGTTTCCTAAAGTACCAAGCCATGAAAGGAAGAAGCCTAAACTTGTGGAGCAAGACTAGGAGGTGTCCAAAAGAGCCAAACCATGAAGGGAAAATCCTTGATTCAAGGAGAGATACTAGGAGACACCCCCATAACCTACCATTTGGAGATGATTTTCAAGTTTTCTTGGAGTTTTTGGGGTGCCCACTCATGGAAGGAGTCTTGGGAAGAGAATTTGAAGCCTAAAGTGTGGGTTAGTCCTATTAGTCCCATATGGGAAGTGTATGAAATTTTATTTCTTTGTTATGTCTATATATTCAACTCTATGTAACTCTTGAATTAACTGATGAATGAATTCAAATTTTGTGTGAGCAACTTTATGTTTCTCTCTTCCGCACTTGCATCCAGGTGTTGAGCTCCGTGAGGGAGTAAATCCGGGTTCCTTAGGAATCTTGAGGAGGTGTGAGATCTCCAACCCCAAAACCCTAGGTTAGCCACTTTACTTCCAAACCCTAGCCGCCCATCATCCTCTTCACTCCGCCAAACCCTAGCCTACCCCATCTCTCACGGCCCCTCTCTGCAAGTAGAGGACCACCAGCATCCAGGTCCAGTTCGGCTGCTTCGAATACGGAGCAAATCCCAGAGGAAGTCAGATCAGCATCCAGGAGAATCAGGATCAGCAGCTTTCAAGTTCTTCTATCTAGTAAATCCTTCCTTGAGTATCTGGTTCCATAACTTGTTCTTCTTCTTCCCCAGATCTTGAGTTCAGAAGAAGCCAACTCTGCCAAAGGGCCAGTATTGGAGGATCCATTGCGAAGATATCTGAATCCGGGGATCCAACAATCTGCTTAAGAGAGTCCTTCCACTAAACTCTGTGAAGATCACTGCCTGGTCTGTAACCCTTCTCTTCTCTTTACTTCTGTCCTGTTGAAAGTTCAGAGTGAAACCCTAGGTCTGGGAGTTTCTCAACCCCCAGCGATCCTTTACTTCTGAACTACTCTGATAACCTAGTTTCTTTAAATTGTGCTTTCAATTATTACATAGTTTCTTTCAATTTAGTTTAACTTTCCTTTGAGTCAAAGCCGACTTCTGAAATATTAAAAAAAAAAAATTAGTCTTAATTTACTTCCGCATCGCATCATCTCTTTTCGTTCTGCATCATTTTGGTATCAGAGCTTTCGTCCTGCATCACAACACGCCCCCCTAGGCATCCTTGGAGTCTTGACCAAGTCAAGAAAAATTTTAGGAATTTTTCTACCTAATATTTCCTTATTTTCTAACTAGGGTTTGAGAGGGAAAAGGATTCTTATATAAAGACTTATGTACCCTTACTTGGAGCCCAAGGTTAAGGGTCTATTTAAGGGACCCTAGCCTCTTGTATGAGGAGAATTTTGATGAATGAAAACCTTGAGTTCTTCTATTGAGTTGTATGATACCCTGCTGTGTGCATAAAGGGGTTTGCGAGAGTTCTTCTTCCCAGTGCTGCAATCATCTTCCTGCTGCCAACAAGCATCTCAGATCCCTGGATGCCCACTCCAAAAGAAGCCTTCCCTTGCTATTTTTCCTTTGTTTTCTTGTTCCTTTTTGAGTTTTCTAACCCCTGACAGGTCGTTTGTAGGTCCCCGAGTTCCTACGAATCCAATGACTCCAGCCAAGCCTCAATCGGATCACCGAGCAGAAAGCCGGGTATCCGCGGGTCTTTGGCTCAGTTTTCCAGGTCGCATCTATCAAGGAACGAGAGACCCCTTCACTGCGATCTTCATAGACATTGTCAGGTACACCCCTCTACCTCCAGTAGTTTTATTACAGGAGAACTTGCCCTAACCGAGGCTTCTCAGCCCCGGCGGTCCTTCTTTGCTACTTTTCTAGGTCCTAATCTACATGCTGATCTTCAAAAATTCATACAAAATTCTCTACAAATAATTTTGATCTGAAATTAAGGAATTAATCACCTAACTAAACATGTAAAATATACAAAAAAATGGAATGCATATTAGTTCCCCATCATTTGGTATCATAGCTTAGATTAGGGCTTGTTTTCTATAATTTTTCAGTCCATATATACTTTGTTTTTTAAATTATTTATCCCTATTAAAAACTCAAAAAATTTTGAAATTTATTTTTTTGGATTCAATATAATTCACAGTAATTTTCATAATTTTTTCAAATTTTATTATGGCCTGTGAATTCTCTGCAAGCCAAAATACAGCCTACAAGTTTTTGGCTCTATTTTTTTTCACCAAGACAAGTTTCGAAGTTTTAGGGTTTTATCTAGCATTTTTTGCATATCTTTTAATTTTAGTATATTTCTTGCATATTAAGCCATAATCTTCAAGTGTTCTTCTTTTTAATAAATTACAAAAAAAATACATATTCTCCAAAAATACCAAAATCATCAAAACCCTAATTTGCATCCTCATCTGCCTGCCATCATTGCATAATTTACTTTTAAGGGCACACTTGCTATATCAGATGGGGGGAGGATTTGATCACCTCTCCTTAGCCCAAAACCACCTTCCTTGCATTCGGTCCCAAGCCTAACTTAAAATCGATTAGACCTAATTTGTCCTAGTGGGCTAGGGACACCAACTGGTCAGGTCCGGGCTAAGTGTTAGATCACTGTGTCAAGACTAACTTGTGTGTTCCTTGTGCTTAGTGTCTAGAATGGTGGTTTAGGGATTCAATCCCGAAGGGCTTATGTGCTGGTCCGCCTACCTGGCCAATCTCTGATTGGTGTCTAGGATTGGCAATCAGGGACCTAACACTCTCCTTACACCTGCCTGGCTGAGTACAGGGTTACTATAGGCTAGATTGCCACCCTGATTGAGCATCTAGTTTGGACTCTAGGTCTAGTCAGCTGTAGTCGGTCTGATCGAGTCTTGCATGAGCACTAGATCAGGAGTTTCATATCACCCACCTCCTTCACAAATGTCTGAATCCATGGAAAACTTACAAGCCCAAATAAAAGCCCTAGCTGATTAAATGGCCTAGATGGCTACCCAGTTAACTCAGTCTGCTACCCAAACCAACAATAGAATTGACCATCTTGCCAATAGGTTTGACCAGTTAGGAGGCCGTGTAGGGACCATAGCAAGAACCCATGGGTCACAATTAGAGCCAGATCCTGAGTCCCCTCAACCTAGGAGAACCCCAAACCCTGATCTATACCATGAGGTCGAACCTAGGAGATCCCCTTATTCTAACCCGTACTACAATCCTCAACCTAAGAGGACCCCAAACCCTGATCCATACCGAGAGGTTGAACCTAGGAGAGCCCCTTACATTAATGCGGAAGTGTATGAGGCTGATGCGAGCCTAGTGGATGAGTATGAAGGAGAAGAGGAGACCTTTAGTAGACCTAGAATTAGCTGACCCAGTAGATACCCAGGTAGAACCAACCCAGAGATAGTTGACCTTGACCACATCCAACCTAAAGCTATAATGGAAGAACAAATAGAGGAAGAGAACCTAGGTACTGCTGCTAGAGCCTTACCTGAGGAAACCATAGAGGAGGGCCAAATTATAGAGTCTAGTCCAAAAATACAGAGCCAGAAGAATTTATTAAGGACCTGATCTCTTTGAATCAATACCTTCAAGATGAGTCCCCTCCTATAATTCCCATTAAGGACCTCTTCCCCGAAATTGGTGACCCATCCTTCCATTATGCAAACCCTGTAGATATAGCTCAACCTCGTAAAGTTAACCTCATTAGTCTAGGATTAGTCCCTAACATGCCTTCTTATATCGAACTTTATCCAACTAACCTTGAATATTTTTCTCTACCCTACCAAACTAATTCTGAACCCACTTCCTATTTTCTGCCCTTTCCTGACACCTCCAGCATTTCTAGGATTATTAGATTGCATTTAACTGAGATTAGCGTACTGCATGCATTCATTACGCATGTTAGGTTTGCATTATACTTCTGGCTTATCCTCTGGCATTTGCTTGGAGTCCATTGTAAATACTCTTGTGCACACCACACTAGGGTCAGACCTAGATAGTCTATAGTCTCTTAGGTTTAGGCCCATAAAAGAATAATAAATTTCCTTCGATAGGAATGCAAAGTCGAGTGTTTTAGGTGTTAGTTTGAGTCCTTTACATCATTTTGTTAGGAGTCTGCATGTGCCCAGCATGTTCACCACCTATACTAATTTTAAACAAACTGGCTAATTCCCGAAGATGGATCAAAAATTTGATGTAGTGGATTCTATCTTGGTTAGGCTTAGGCCTAAAAGAAGCTTCATGCTCGCAGAGCCGAACCTTTTAAAGTGATAGAGAAGGTTGGATCAAATGCCTAGGTGTTAGACTTGCCTTCGGATTTGGGCATTAGTTCTACTTTCAATATTATAGACCTGGTTGAGTATAGGGAACCGGCAGCGCTACCTAGTGAGGCCTTTGGACCTATTCCTTTTCATTGTGAGTGACCCTAACCTAGAGTGTCCACAAACAAATTTGGCCTGAGAGAGGAGAACGGATCGAGCGTATCCTGGATGATCAAGCCATCATGACCCAGGGCCATGACTATCAACGCTTCCTGGTCCGATGGCAAGGGTGGCCAGAGTCAGACAATTCATGGATTTCTCGAGAGGACTTGCAATGCCTCAACCCAGACCTTCTCGAGAGATATGTGAGCCAGTCTGACCTTCACTCGATAGGGTCGAGTTCCTCCCACCCCGGGAGAATTGGTGGGGACACCGGAGGCACCAGAATAAGATAGAGGCTTTTCAATCCTCTGTAAATTGTTCAATAATTTATGAGTCCATCTGTAATAAGGGCTTAGCTCATTTGAGTCCATTTTAGTTGTTATTTGAGTATTTTGAGTTGTTATTTTAGTTCTGTACTAGTCAGCTCATGTTGAGCTAGTTCAGTCCAATGCTAGTTAGCTCATGTTGAGCTAATTTTATTTTTTTGAGTCCTATCCAAGCATACTGAAGACTCAAGACCACATCATATAAGTAAAGACCAAGTCCAACCAGATTGAAGACATGAAAGTTTAGCCCAAGTCCAACCCAACTTGAAGATTTGAAGACCCCAGGAGAAAAATCAGAAACCCTGATTCCTTGCAGATGCCCTCCAGATGCCTAGATTCCCTTCCAGATGCCAAAGTATATTCATAAATAAGAGCATCCATGATTCCAGAGGTCCATCTGCATCCTAGCCCAAAGAAATCAAGCCCATGTGCCAAGCCCAAGCCCCTAAGAAGCAAGATACCAGGGAATATTCCTGCTACCTGGCTACCAGGCCACTCCATCTTCCAGAGGCCCAAACCCATGCACCCGGGCCCCTTTGGGCCGGCCCCTTGCTGCTCTAGAAGCCCAACACGCCCCCTAGGCATCCTTGGAGTCTTGACCAAGTCAAGAAAAAATTTAGGAATTTTTCTCCCTAATATTTCCTTATTTTCTAGCTAGGGTTTGAGAGGGAAAAGGATTCTTATGTAAAGACTTATGTACCCTTACTTTGGTGCGGGCACCAGACTCAGAAGAAGACTTCAGGGCTCCATCTGGATCTCTGATTGACCTTGCCCGAAGAATTAGGGTTTTCTGGTTTTGTAATAAGGGTTGACCTGATCAACTCAATTTTGAGTCTGTAATTTTGTCATTTCAATTTTTGTTGGGTCATGTTGACTCAGTCCAAGTCTAAGGCCCAGGTAAGTGTCATTCCCTTTGCCATAGGGCACCACATTTTCCAGCTACAAGTGGGTGCCACACTCCCTACCACATCTCCATCCAGTGTACCTTGGTCCCCACGCCTCAAGTAAGCAGGTTCTTTTTTCTTGCACCACTTGGGGGAGAAATCCATCAAGATACCTCAATCCAAGGAGGAGACAACTTCTTTCCAGATAAACCCAAGCTAGGATGGCAAGAATTTTTCTTGAAGAGAGGATCAAGGAAGTGCCCCACAATGTTCCATAAAAATCCAAGTTATAAAAGGGAAGAGAGCATGTCTTGGGGAGAAAATCAAGGAGGCACCTAAAAGTTTCCAAAAGTGCCAAAGCCATGAAAGGAAGAAGCCTAAACTTGTGGAGCAAGACTAGGAGGTGTCCAAATGAGCCAAACCATGAAGGGAAAATCCTTGATTCATGGAGAGATACTAGGAGACACCCCCATAACCTGCCATTTGGAGCTGATTTTCAAGTTTTCTTGGAGTTTTTGGGCTGCCCACTCATGGAAGGAGTCTTGGAAAGAGAATTTGATGCCTAAAGTATGGGTTAGTCCTATTAGTCCCACATGGGAAATGTATAAAATTTTATTTCTTTGTTATGTCTATATATTCAACTCTATGTAACTCTTGAATTTAAAAAATGATGAATGAAATCAATTTCTTTGTGAGCAACTTTGTGTTTCTCTCTTTCGTACTTGTATTCAGGTGTTGAGCTCCGTGAGGGAGTAAATCCGGGTTCCCTAGGAACCTTGAGGAGGTGTGAGATCTCCAACCCCAAAACCCTAGCTTAGTCCACCCATCTCTACTCCACCACCACCAAACCCTAATTTTCCATCTTCATCCCACGGCCCCTCTCTTCCACATCGAAGCCGGTCACCAGCATCCAGGTTCAGATCAACTGTTTCAACTACAGAGCCAGTTCAAATGAGAGTCAGATCAGTATCAAGATCTCCGGAACTTCTACATCCAACAATCTTCATTAAGTCCTCAGGTCAGTGTCTTTCTTTGAGTTTCTGGTTTTTCTTTTGTTCTTCTTCTTCCAGATCCCGAGTTCGAGAAGGAGGCCAACCTTGCCATAGGACTACAATCCGAGGATCCATTACGAAGATACCCAGTCTCCAAGGATCCTACAATCTGCTCGAGAGTGTCCTCCAATTGAAGCAACGAGAGATATCACTGCTAGGTAACAAGAACCTTCCCTTCTCACTTTGTCTGTTTCGTTGAAACTCAGAGCAAACCCTAGATCTGGGGGTTTCTCAATCCCCAGCGATCCTACTTTTGAGTTACTCTGATAATCCACTCCTTTTAATTGTGCTCTCTGTCATTTCTTAGTTTCTTTCAACATTAGTTTATCTTTCCTTTGAGTCAAAGTCGACTTCTGAAAATATATTAAAAAAAAAAAAATATATTAATTTTAATTTGCTTCCGCATCGCATCATCTCTTCTTTTGTTCTGCATCATTTTTGGTATCAGAGCTTTTGTTCTGCATCATACTTGGAGCCCAAGGTTAAGGGTCTATTTAAGGGACCCTAGCCTCTTGTATGAGGAGAGTTTTGATGAATGAAAACCTTGAGTTCTTCTATTGAGTTGTATGATTCCCTGCTGTGTGCATAAAGGGGTTTGCGAGAGTTCTTCTTTCCAGTGCTGCAATCATCTTCCTGCTGCCAACAAGCATCTTAGATCCCTGGACGCCCACTCCAAAAGAAGCCTTCCCTTGCTGTTTTTCCTTTGTTTTCTTGTTCCTTTGTGAGTTTTCTAACCCCTGACAGGTCGTTTGTAGGTCCCCGAGTTCCTACGAATCCAACGACTCCAGCCAAGCCTCAATCGGATCACCGAGCAGAAAGCCGGGTATCCGCGGGTCTTTGGCTCGGTTTTCCAGGCCGCATCCATCAAGGAACGAGAGACCCCTTCGCTGCGATCTTCATAGACGTTGTCAGGTACACCCCTCTACCTCCAGTAGTTTTATTGCAGGAGAACTTGCCCTAACCGAGGCTTCTCAGCCCCGGCGATCCTTCTTTAGTACTTTTCTCGGTCCTAATCTGCATGCTGATCTTCAAAAATTCATACAAAATTTCTTACAAATAATTTTGATCTAAAATTTGGGAATTAATCACCTAACTCAACATGTAAAACATACAAAAAAAATGGCATGCATATTAGTTCCCCATCAACAGCCATGCACCGGCGAGGGCGTCGCGGCGGACGGCGCCGGGACCGGGGCCCGGAGGCTGATGGGTGCACCCCCAGGTCCCGATCGCACGCCCCTAGCGGGCCACGGCATGGGCGTGCGCGGGTTACGGAGCAGTCGGACGCGCGCGCGGGTCACGGCACGGGCTTGCACGTGTCACGGCGCTGCCGGGCTCGGGTCACCGGGCACGCGTGCGGGCCACGGCACTGGCGTGCGTGGGTCATGCCACGGGCGTGCGTGGGTCACGGCGCTTCTGGGCGCGGGTCACAGCTCGGGCGTATGCGGGTCACCGGGTGCGTGCGCGGGTCACGGCGCTGCCGGGCACGCGCGCGCGGGTCATAGCACGAGCGCGCGCGGGTCATGGCACGGGCGCGCGTGGGTCATGGCACGGGCGCGCGCGGGTCACGGGTCCGCCTGGCGCGTGTCACCCGGCGCGCGCGCGGGTCGTGGCATGGGCTTGCACGGGTCACGGCGCTGCCGGGCACGAGGAGCCGGGCGCAGGCCATGGCACGGGCGAGCGCAAGGCACGCGCGGGTCGTGCCAAGGGCGTGCGCCGGTCACGGCATGGGCGGGTGCGAGGCACCGAGCTCGCACGAGGGCACGGCACGTGCCGGTCCTGGCATGGCACCGCTGGTCATGGCACGGGCCGGTGCATAGCACCGGGCGCGCGCGCGGGTCTTGGCACGGGCGTGAGCGGGTCACGGCACCGCCGGGCATGGGCACCGGGCACGGGCATGCGCGGGTCACGGCATCGCCTGGCGCAAGGCCACGGCCACGCGCAAGGGAGCGGGCGTGCGCGGGTCATGGCACCGACGGGCGCAAGGCCCCGGGTGTGCGCGGGTAATGGCACCGCCGGGCGCAAGGGGCCGGGCGCGGGCGTGCACGGGTCATGGCACCGGCGGGCGCAAGGCCCCGGGCGTGCGCGGGTCGTGGCACCGCCGGGTGCAAGGGGCCGGGCGCGGGCGTGCACGGGTCATGGAACCGGCGGGTGCAAGGCCCCAGGCGTGCACAAGAGCGCAGGCGTGCTCGGGTCACCGTGCTGCCGGGCGCAAGGGGCAACGCGCGGGCGTGCACGGGTCATGGCACGGGCGTGCGTGGGTCACGGCGTTGCCGGGTGCAAGGGGCAGTGCGCGGGCGTGCACGGTCATTGCACGAAAGTGCACGGGTCACCGGGCGCGCGTGCGCACGGGTCATGGCACCGGAGTGCACGGGTCACCGGGCGTGCGCGTCCGGGTCATGCCACGGGCATGCACGGTTCACGGCACGGGAGTGCAAGGGTCACCGGGCATGCGCGGGCCCCGGTCATGGCACCGGCATGCGCGGGTCACCGGGCGCGCGAGCACCCGGGTCATGGCACGGGCGTGCGCGTGTCATGGCACGGGAGTGCACGGGTCACCGGGCGCGCGCGTGCACGGGTCATGGCACGGGCCTGCGCTGGTCATGGCACGGGAGTGCACGGGTAACCCGGCGCGCGTGCGCCCGGGTCATGGCACGGGCGTGCACGGGTCTTGGCACCACCGGGCTCGAGTCCCCGGGCGCGCGCAATGGCGCTGGCGTGCATGGGTCCTGGCAGCGCCGAGCTCGAGTCCCCAGGCGCGCGCAATGGCGCGGGCGTGCGCGGGTCCTGGCAGCGCCGGGCTCGAGTCCCCGGGCGCGCGCATGGGCGCGGGCATGTGCGGGTCCTGGCAGCGCCAGGCTCGAGTCCCCGGATGCGCGAATGGGCACGGGCATGCGCGGGTCAAGGCAGCGCCGGGCGCGGGGCATCGGGCGCGTGCACGGGCGTGGGCGAGCGCGGGTCCTGGCAGCGCGGGCGCGGGGTACCGGGTGCATGCACGGGCGCGGGTCCTGGCAGTGCCGGGCACGGGACAACGGGCATGCGCACGGGCACGGGTTCTGGCAGCGCCGTGCGCGGGGCACCGGGCGCACGCACGTGTGCGGGCGGGCGTTGGTCCTGGCAGTGCCGGGCGCGCGCACGGGCGCGGGCGGGCGTGGGTCCTGGCAGCGCCGGGTGCGGGGCAACGGGCAAGCGCATGGGCGCGGGCGGGCGCGGGTCCTGGCAGCGCCGGGCGCGGGGCACCGGGCGCGCGCTTGGGCACGGGCAGGCGCGGGTCCTGGCAGCGCCGGGTGCGGGGCACCGGGCGCGCGCATGGGCGCGGGCGGTGCGGGTCCTTGCAGCGCCGGGCACGGGTCACGCGGGGCTCGCGCGGACGCGGGGCATTCCCCCGAATTTGCAATGCTGCTCGTGACCGAGGAACCCCCGGGGTGGACCTTGGCCGGATACCCCGCGTGGGTAGTAGGTTGGCAAGCCCCCTTGTGGGCGGGGCGTGGGTTATGGCCACCCCAGATGCGCGTCCACACGCGTCCAGGCGCGCGTCCCGGCCCTCCCCCGCTTCTGCAACGTTGCTCGCGACCCTTGGGTACTCCCCCGGGTATCTGTTTTGGGTTTTCTGCTCGCGCGGCGCGTGCCCAGGCCTCCTTGGACTCGCATCCTGGCTGCTCTGTGATCATGCCCGTGTCATGCCCTCCGGGACTCGCGTCCTGCGCTGTGTGGTTCCGAGTCCTGGCCGCCCTTTTGCCCCGTGCATGGTGCGCGCATCCTGGACATCCTGGACTCGCGTCTGGGGTGCACTGGGTGCTCTCTGGTGCTGGGCCGTCCGTGACTCGGGTCCAGCGACATTTGGGCGCGAGTCTTGGTCCTCCCTTGCGTTTGCAAGCTAGCTTTGTGCCTCGGAACACCCCGGGATGCCCCTTCTTCCCCCCTTCCGAGTGCCGGATCTTCGCGGCCGCGCCCGCGCGGAACCATGGTCGGTGCCGTTCGGTCCGGTCGACGTCCCGGTCCTTCGGCTCCGTCCGGATCCTTCGGACGAAAATGCGGCCGCGCGCGCGGATCCAAGGTCGGTGTCCTCCGGTCCGGTCGACCTCCCGGTCCCGCTCCTTCGGCTTCGTCCGGATCCTTCGGGCGAAATCGCGGCCGCGCGCGCGCGGAACCAAGGTCGGTTTTCGATGGTCTGGTCGACCTCCCGGTCTCGCTCCATCATCGCCGTCCGGATCCCTCGGGTGAAAAATGCGACCGCGCGCGCGTGGACCAAGGTCGATGCGCTCTTTGGTCCGATCGACCTCCCGGTCCCGCTCCATCAGCCGCGTCCGGATCCTTCGGGCAAAAAACACGGCCGCGCGCGCGCGGAACCAAGGTCGGTGTGCGATGGTCCGGTCGGCCACCCGGTCCCGTTCCATCGCCTCCGTCCGGATCCTTCGGGCGAAATCGCGGCCGCGCGCGCGCGCGGAACCAAGGTCGGTGTGCGATGGTCCGGTCGGCCTCCCGGTCCCGGTCCATCACCTCCGTCCGGATCCTTCGGGAGAAATCGCGGCCGCGCGCGCGCGTGGAACCAAGGTCGGTTTTCGATGGTCCGGTCGACCTCCCGGTCCCGGTCCATCATCGCCGTCCGGATCCCTCGGGCGAAAAATGCGGCCGCGCGCGCACGGAACCAAGGTCGGTGCGCTCTTTGGTCCGGTCGACCTCCCGGTCCCGCTCCATCATCGCCGTCCGGATCCCTCGGGCGAAAAATGCGGCCGCGCGCGCGCAGAACCAAGGTCGGTGTGCGATGGTCCGGTCGACCACCTGGTCCCGCTCCATCGCCTCCGTCCGGATCCTTCGGGCGAAATCGCGGCCGCGCGCGCGCGGAACCAAGGTCGGTGTGCGATGGTCCGGTCGACCTCCCGGTCCCGCTACATCGCCTTCGTCCGGATCCTTAGGGCAAAATCACGGCCGCGTGCGCGCGGAACCAAGGTCGGTTTTTGATGGTCCGGTCGACCTCCCGGTCCCGCTCCATCGTCGCCGTCCGGATCCCTCGGGCGAAAAATGCGGTCGCGCGCGCGCGGAACCAAGGTTGGTGCGCTCTTTGGTCCGGTCTGGTGCGGGCACCAGACTCAGAAGAACACTTCAGGGCTCCATCTGGATATCTGATTGACCTTGCCCGAAGAATTAGGATTTTCTGGTTTTGTAATTAGGGTTGACTTGGTCAACTCAATTTTAGTCTTGAGTCTGTATTTCCCTACAATTTAAATTTTGTTGAGTCATGTTGACTCAGTACAAGTCCTAGTAGTGGTCTAGGTCTTCTCCAGGTTAGTGCCATTTTTTTTATATCAAGTCAAGGTCCAGGGTGAACAATTTTTTCTCCCAGGCCCAAGCATGTGGGCGCCACACTCCCAGCCACACGCCAGAGTCCAAGAGGCGCCACATCTCCATCTAGTGTGCCTTGGTCCCCACACCACAAGAAAGCAGGTCCCTTCTTTCATGCGCCACTTGGGGGAGAAATCCATCAAGATACCTCAATCCAAGGAGGAGCCAACTTCTTTCCAGATAAACCCAAGCCAGGATGGCAAGAATTTTTCTTGAAGAGAGGATCAAGGAGGTGCCCCACAATGTTCCATAAAAATCCAAGTTATAAAAGGGAAGAGAGCATGTCTTGGGGAGAAAATCAAGGAGGCACCCAAAGTTTCTTAAAGTGCCAAAGCCATGAAAGGAAGAAGCCTAAACTTGTGGAGCAAGACTAGGAGGTGTCCAAAAGAGCCAAACCATGAAGGGAAAATCCTTGATTCATGGAGAGATACTAGGAGACACCCCCATAACCTGCCATTTGGAGCTGATTTTCAAGTTTTCTTGGAGTTTTTGGGCTGCCCACTCATGGAAGGAGTCTTGGGAAGAGAATTTGATGCCTAAAGTGTGGGTTAGTCCTATTAGTCCCACATGGAAAGTGTATGAAATTTTATTTCTTTGTTATGTCTATATATTCAACTCTATGTAACTCTTGAATTAACTAATGAATGAATTCAAATTTTATGTGAGCAACTTTATGTTTCTCTCTTCCGCACTTGCATCCAGGTGTTGAGCTCCATGAGGGAGTAAATCCGGGTTCCTTAGGAACCTTGAGGAGGTGTGAGATCTCCAACCCGAAAACCCTAGGTTAGCCACTTCACTTCCAAACCCTAGCCGCCCATCATCCTCTTCACTCCGCCAAACCCTAGCCTACCCCATCTCTCATGGCCCCTCTCTCCAAGTAGAGGCCGACCACCAGCATCCAGGTCCAGTTCGGCTGCTTCGAATATGGAGCAAATCCCAGAGGAAGTCAGATCAGCATCCAGGAGAATCAGGATTTTAGCAACATCAGCTTTCAAGTTCTTCTATCTGGTAAATCCTTCCTTGAGTATCTGGTTCCATAACTTGTTCGTCTTCTTTCCCAGATCTTGAGTTCAAAAGAAGCCAACTCTGCCAAAGGGCCAGTATTGGAGGATCCATTGCGAAGATATCTGAATCCGGGGATCCAACAATCTGCTCAAGAGAGTCCTTCCACTAAACTCTGTGAAGATCACTGCCTGGTCTGTAACCCTTCTCTTCTCTTTACTTCTGTCCTGTTGAAAGTTCAGAGCGAAACCCTAGGTCTGGGAGTTTCTCAACCCCTAGCGATCCTTTACTTCTGAACTACTCTGATAACCTAGTTTCTTTAAATTGTGCTTTTAATTATTACATAGTTTTCTTTCAATTTAGTTTAACTTTCCTTTGAGTCAAAGCCGACTTCTAAAAATATAAATAAAAAATAAAAAAAAAAAGAATTTGTCTTAATTTACTTCCGCATCGCATCATCTCCTCTTTTGTTCTGCATCATTTTTGGTATCAGAGCCCTGTCTAGGGTTTCAGACTTGCATGCATGTTTTGAGTGTCTCTTTTTTACTTTGTCTGCTCGAAGTAGACTCCCCAGGACATCCGGTCCTAGGAACAAAGCGAGGTGCAAGCCTCCTCTTCCCATTCCACGGGGTGTTCCTAGGGCGTGTAGGGGATCCGTTGGGTTACAACTTCGTAGCAGGAATTGTAAACGGGGGAAGCGTTCTATTTTTAGTCTGTAACTACTCTATTGCAGGAATTGTTTCTCATTGTAGATAACTCCAAATTACATGATTTTTATTTTTCTGGAACCAGTATAATTGAATCTATTGTACATAATTTTAATGTGATTTATTGGTTTCCGTGAGATTTCTGAGAGTTAAATTACAGCAACTCTGTTTCTGTGTTTCTGCATTTCAATTTTTTTGAGTGATCATCTCCTAATTCATCTTAAGGGCAATTGAGCATCTAAGATAAGGGGAGGAGTTGATAACCTCTCCTTAGCCCAAAACCACCACCCATTCATTCGATCCTAAGCCTAGTTTTAAAATTTATTAGACTTAATTTGTCCTAGTGGGCTAGGGACACCAACAAGTCAGGTCTAGGCTAGTGTTGAGTCAGTTTGTCTAGTTACTCTGTGTGTGCTTTGTACTTGGTGTCTAGAACGGTGGTTCAGGGATTCTATCCTGAAGGGCTTGTGTGCTGGTCCGCTTACCTGGCCAATCTCTGATTGGTGTCTAGGATTGGCATTTAGGGACCTAACACTCTCCTTACACCTGCCTGGCTGAGTTCCGAGTTACTACAGGCTAGCTTGCCACTCTGATTGGGCATCTAGTTTGGGCTCTAGGTCTAGTTAGCCCGTAGTCGTTTCAGTCGAGTCTCATTTGGTGTGTTTGCTTGCATCATCATGTCTACCCGGAATGGAGTACCCTACCAACCTGGTCAGACCCAACCTGATTTAGAGGCCATGGTTAGAGCTCTTACTAAAAGTATGAACAAATTGAGTCAGGATATGAATGAGAATTTTACCCAACTTAGGGATCGAGTCCAAGTAGTTGAGAAACATAGACATCAAAATTAGACCCCTGATCCAAAATTTAATAGGCCCCAACCTCACCCATGCCAAGAGCCTAGGAGGACCTTATACCATGATCCCGAGCATAACCTTAGGAAGCCTAACCATGATATCTATAGTGTGGATCGTGTCTATGAGAGGTCCTTACAATATTCTAGACCAGTCACTCAACAACCCAAGTCTTCTAGATCAAACCATTTAGATCCACACCCATGCCCAAGTAAGGTCTCTACTAGCTTGAAACCCAGTGTGACCCAGGTTCCTATATCGCAAGAATGTTGGTTTTGTGGAGAAAGAGGCCATAAATCTAGTCAGTGCACATGCATAGGACTGGCTTGTGCACAGCTAAGTGGTAAGAATCCTAAGGATGACATTAATAAGGGAGAACCCAAGCCTACCAATTAGGAAGAAAGGTTAGGTATGACAAGCCCAGAATCAGTTGACCCGATTACCACTGACCCGAAATACATTAAAGATGGCATCGAGGAAGTATATGATGATGGCTTGAGTCTAGTTGATGAATATGAGGGGGAAGAACTTGAAGAATGTGACATCGATACTATTGGTTCCTTACCTGAGGAGACCTTGGAGAGAAACCAAGTGGTAGGACCTTGGTGTGGACACCAGAAGCCGAAAGAAACTTCACTCCAACAAGGTTAGCCTTATCCCAATTTGGATCGAAGATGATTAGGTTACCTTGTATCCTTTAATTCAAAAATATTTTATTTTCAAGAGTCATTTCCTTTTCAAGAGTCCTGTAATTAATTTTGAGTTTCAAATCAAGAGTGTTTATTGAGTCCTGTAATTACTTTTAAAATTTCATTTCCTGTAAGTCCATTTCAAGTTTTAAAGTCTAGGTCAATCAAGTCAGTTCAGTTGAGTTAAGTCTAATTCAATTGAGTTAAGTCTAATCAAGTCTTAAAGCCATGAAAGCCAGCAACAAGACTCAAATTCTAGACCCCAGAATTTGACCACATGAAGAAGAGAAGACACATAAACCAAGCAAGAGAAAAGGACCATCAACTAGGACCACTAGGCGCCACATATCATTCTTATCCAAGTAGAAGACCACCACACCATGCCACGTCATCAGGTGCCACTTCACCAGCCACCTCATCACTGTTTGGGCGCCAACAAGGGAGATTCAAATTCAAGGAGGTTGGCCACATCCCTCCAAGTCCTCCACCAAATCCTCCAACCCCCCCCCACATCCCTCCAAACTCTCCACCAAATCCTCCAACCCCCCTTGTAATCCTCCTCGATTTGGGGAGTTTTTAAATTTCAAAAGCTAGCTTTGTGAGGCTATTAAAAGCCTTGGACGCCCATTGTAAAAGAGATGGATTTTGGAAATGAATGAAGTTTGAAGTGAAGTTGTCTTGAATTTTATGTGTGAAATTTTTCCTAACTTCTTCTTCCATGCCCAAAGCCACTCTTTTCCCTAGCAATTCATCATCCAAGCTCAAGGCAAAGGCATTGGAGTCGGCCAGATCTTCTGCAATTTCTTTTTTTGTTCACAAATCCTCCTAACCTTTCTTTACATATGTCTCTTTCTTCCTTAACCTTTGATCTTCAATTGCAGGGTCCTTCGAGGTCTTTGAGTTGAGAACCGGGTTCCCCCTTGACAATGAACCGACAGACTGAAGTCCAAGTCCAGAGTTCTGATCTTTGTTATCCAAGTCCTCCAGTCCAGAGCGTTGGTAGTTTCAAGGTATGAATCAAAAGAAGGTTGGAAAGCTCATCAAGGTAAGTCCATAATCATTAGCCCCTATTATCTAGATCTTCTTCCTTCTTAGTTTAGGATTGTGTCTAATCAAGTAAAAGTTCCATTTCATGTAATCCTTAAGTCTTATTATGATGAGTACAATGCTAGTGTAATTTGGTTTCATTGCTCTACAAACCCTAATCTAAACATTAATCATATGCTTGCCGCATCATTTTGGTATCAGAGCATGGTAGGTTAGGGTTACTTTTGAATTTGTGCATTTAGGTAGGTTGCTGAAATTTTCTGCATGCATAGCATTCGTACATGCTACTTAGTTATTATTTTTAAAATCTAATCTAGATCTAAAATTCACGCCTCTTGAGCGGGTGTACACCAGTACACTGTCACGACCCATGGGAATAATGAGCCCCTGGCCGGACGTGAATTTTTAGGTTGAAGTTTGGTATGTAAATGCCTTTGTTTGTTTAAATTCTGCTTGCTATATTTCTGAATGAGCTGACTGAGATTTGCATATAAGTCTGAATGAAAGTAGTTAATTTTTTATTGAAATAATTTTTTTTCTACTCCATATTAAGTCAGTTATCATCACGTAAAATTTCATCTTCAGAAAAAAATTACAAAATAAATAAAAATCCTCGTATCCCATCACTATCACTGAAATTCCTTTATGTTCAGTCCTGTTTTTTTATCTAGTTTTCAGTATCTGCTCAGCATAGTATAAAATTTATTTTTAAATTTCCTTTCGTATGGCATATCATCAAGAAGTTAGCAATCTTCTGTGAGTTTTTTAAATTTTTTTGAATCTGTTACATTGCACTTTTCCATCACTTGAGAACTGCAACACACTAATTCTGCACCTGAAATTTGGATCCATATGTTTGTTGCATTCATTTCATGGTAAACAAAATTAAGGGCATCAAATTGACATAGGGTCAGGATTTCATTACCTGTCCCTAGCCCAAAAATCATTAACTTGCATAACGAGCCCAACCCTAATTAAAATGGATTAGACATTTAATTTCCCTAGTGGGTTAGGGACACCAACAAATTGGGTTCAGGTTAGGGTCAAGTTAACTATGTCAGCTAATTGGTGTGTGCTTACTGGCTTGGTGTCTAGGATTGGTGCATCAGGGCTTGTGATTTGGTCCGCCTACCTGGCCAATCTCAGATTGGTGTCTAAGGTTGGCAATCAGGGACCTTCACTCCCCACCACCTACCTGGCTAAGTCCCATAAGTACGACTAGCTAGTTGGTTTACTTAATTAGACCTCTAATTTGTACTCTAGATCTAGGAAACCTTAGCTCGAGCTTGAGTCCATTTGCATGCATGACAACTAGAGCAGGGACACCATATTCACCAATCCAAGCCCAGTCCAGTGTAGCCATGGACCCGAATCTTGAAACCATGCTGAAAGGCCTAAATGATCTAATGGCCCAATTGAACCAAATGCTAGCTAAACAATTTTCCTTAGACCAACCAACTCCTACTTTTCCATTAGCTCATATGAATGATAGGAGTAAGAACCCTGAAGTACAAGTTGAGTTCATGAATACTCAAGACTTAGGGTATCCTCAAACTGAAGGGCTAGGGAAGGAAGAAGGCAAGTCTGAACCTAGTAAATATGTGAATGAGACTAACATAAGTTTAATAGATGAATATGAAGGGGAAGACTGTGAAGAGAACAACTTTAATACCTTACCTGAGGAAACCTTTGGTAAAGAAAAGATTATTGAGCCTAGTCCTGAAACATCAGAACAACCAAAATTTAGTGAGGACTTGGTTCCCGTAAGACAATGCCCTCAGGAAGAACCCAATACTTTAGCTTCGACACAAGAACTCCTTCAGGTACCTGAGAAGAATCCAATCATTATTTTAGAAGACTTTCCTGATGACCTTCAACTACCTAGAAGCATCCCGCCTGTAGATCAATATTCAAATCTTAAGGTGATCATGAGTAACCAAGGTCTGTTTCAAGATTTTCCTAAATTATCCCAAGACTCGGATTCCTATTTCCTGCCTTTCCTTAAGTCTTATCCTAATTTTAGAGCCATTAAGTTTCATTTTGATGAGATTACTAGGTTGCATGAGCCTTTAAAGCCTATTCCTTTTGCTACATACTTTTGGAAAACCTTATGGCATTTGCTAGGAACCCATGGTAAATTCTCATGTACATATCAGACCAGGGTCAAACCTAGAGAGTCATTAATCTGTTAGGTTTAGGCCCTAGAGAGTCCAATAAAATTCCTCTTAATAAAGATTCCTAGTTCAGTCTGCATTTCGTAAGTGCTTGTGTAAGTTTCTGAGTCTGCTAAGTCTTTTGCACAGCATGTCACAAATATGCATAAAGAAATCAGTAATAAGATCAACCTGAGCAATGAAACTTATAAACACTTAGCTGACTCACATAAAGGGCTAAAGAATTATGTGAAGGGGATTATGCGATGATTAGGCTCAACCCTGAACGGTTTCTCCCTGGAACCATAAAGAAGCTGCATGCCCGCGGAGCGGGACCTTTTAAGATCTTAAAGAAAATAGGGCCTAATGCATATGTTTTGGAACTTCCACCTGATATGGGTATTAGTACAACCTTCAATATTTTAGACCTAGTAGAATACAAAGAACCACTACTAATACTTAGTGAGCCTTTTGAGCCAGAAACTTTCATTGAGAGTGAACATATTTTCGAGTGTCCACCACCAACCTTACCTGAGCAGAGAGAGAGGATTGAGAGAATCCTGGATGACAAGATCATTACTACCAGGAATAAGGACTATCAGCGATACCTGGTTCAATGGCAAGGTCGACCTGAGTCCGACAACTCTTGGATTACTCGAGAGGACCTGCAAAGACTTAACCCAGACTTGTTCGAGCATTACCAGGGCAAAACTGAACCATACTCGACTGGGTCAAGTTCTGCCCACCCCAGGAGAATTGGTGTGGACACCAGAAGCCGAAAGAAACTTCACTCCAACAAGGTTAGCCTTATCCCAATTTGGATCGAAGATGATTAGGTTACCTTGTATCCTTTAATTCAAAAATATTTTATTTTCAAGAGTCATTTCCTTTTCAAGAGTCCTGTAATTAATTTTGAGTTTCAAATCAAGAGTGTTTATTGAGTCCTGTAATTACTTTTAAAATTTCATTTCCTGTAAGTCCATTTCAAGTTTTAAAGTCTAGGTCAATCAAGTCAGTTCAGTTGAGTTAAGTCTAATTCAATTGAGTTAAGTCTAATCAAGTCTTAAAGCCATGAAAGCCAGCAACAAGACTCAAATTCTAGACCCCAGAATTTGACCACATGAAGAAGAGAAGACACATAAACCAAGCAAGAGAAAAGGACCATCAACTAGGACCACTGGGCGCCACATATCATTCTTATCCAAGTAGAAGACCACCACACCATGCCACATCATCAGGTGCCACTTCACCACCCACCTCATCACCGTTTGGGCGCCAACAAGGGAGATTCAAATTCAAGGAGGTTGGCCACATCCCTCCAAGTCCTCCACCAAATCCTCCAACCCCCCCCCACATCCCTCCAAACTCTCCACCAAATCCTCCAACCCCTCTTGTAATCCTCCTCGATTTGGGGAGTTTTTAAATTTCAAAAGCTAGCTTTGTGAGGCTATTAAAAGCCTTGGACGCCCATTGTAAAAGAGATGGATTTTGGAAATGAATGAAGTTTGAAGTGAAGTTGTCTTGAATTTTATGTGTGAAATTTTTCCTAACTTCTTCTTCCATGCCCAAAGCCACTCTTTTCCCTAGCAATTCATCATCCAAGCTCAAGACAAAGGCATTGGAGTCGGCCAGATCTTCTGCAATTTCTTTTTTTGTTCACAAATCCTCCTAACCTTTCTTTACATATGTCTCTTTCTTCCTTAACCTTTGATCTTCAATTGCAGGGTCCTTCGAGGTCTTTGAGTTGAGAACCGGGTTCCCCCTTGACAATGAACCGACAGACTGAAGTCCAAGTCCAGAGTTCTGATCTTTGTTATCCAAGTCCTCCAGTCCAGAGCGTTGGTAGTTTCAAGGTATGAATCAAAAGAAGGTTGGAAAGCTCATCAAGGTAAGTCCATAATCATTAGCCCCTATTATCTAGATCTTCTTCCTTCTTAGTTTAGGATTGTGTCTAATCAAGTAAAAGTTCCATTTCATGTAATCCTTAAGTCTTATTATGATGAGTACAATGCTAGTGTAATTTGGTTTCATTGCTCTACAAACCCTAATCTAAACATTAATCATATGCTTGCCGCATCATTTTGGTATCAGAGCATGGTAGGTTAGGGTTACTTTTGAATTTGTGCATTTAGGTAGGTTGCTGAAATTTTCTGCATGCATAGCATTCGTACATGCTACTTAGTTATTATTTTTAAAATCTAATCTAGATCTAAAATTCACGCCTCTTGAGCGGGTGTACACCAGTACACTGTCACGACCCATGGGAATAATGAGCCCCTGGCCGGACGTGAATTTTTAGGTTGAAGTTTGGTATGTAAATGCCTTTGTTTGTTTAAATTCTGCTTGCTATATTTCTGAATGAGCTGACTGAGATTTGCATATAAGTCTGAATGAAAGTAGTTAATTTTTTATTGAAATAATTTTTTTTCTACTCCATATTAAGTCAGTTATCATCACGTAAAATTTCATCTTCAGAAAAAATTACAAAATAAATAAAAATTCTCGTATCCCATCACTATCACTGAAATTCCTTTATGTTCAGTCCTGTTTTTTTATCTAGTTTTCAGTATCTGCTCAGCATAGTATAAAATTTATTTTTAAATTTCCTTTCGTATGGCATATCATCAAGAAGTTAGCAATCTTCTGTGAGTTTTTTAAATTTTTTTGAATCTGTTACATTGCACTTTTCCATCACTTGAGAACTGCAACACACTAATTCTGCACCTGAAATTTGGATCCATATGTTTGTTGCATTCATTTCATGGTAAACAAAATTAAGGGCATCAAATTGACATAGGGTCAGGATTTCATTACCTGTCCCTAGCCCAAAAATCATTAACTTGCATAACGAGCCCAACCCTAATTAAAATGGATTAGACATTTAATTTCCCTAGTGGGTTAGGGACACCAACAAATTGGGTTCAGGTTAGGGTCAAGTTAACTGTGTCAGCTAATTGGTGTGTGCTTACTGGCTTGGTGTCTAGGATTGGTGCATCAGGGCTTGTGATTTGGTCCGCCTACCTGGCCAATCTCAGATTGGTGTCTAAGGTTGGCAATCAGGGACCTTCACTCCCCACCACCTACCTGGCTAAGTCCCATAAGTACGACTAGCTAGTTGGTTTACTTAATTAGACCTCTAATTTGTACTCTAGATCTAGGAAACCTTAGCTCGAGCTTGAGTCCATTTGCATGCATGACAACTAGAGCAGGGACACCATATTCACCAATCCAAGCCCAGTCCAGTGTAGCCATGGACCCGAATCTTGAAACCATGCTGAAAGGCCTAAATGATCTAATGGCCCAATTGAACCAAATGCTAGCTAAACAATTTTCCTTAGACCAACCAACTCCTACTTTTCCATTAGCTCATATGAATGATAGGAGTAAGAACCCTGAAGTACAAGTTGAGTTCATGAATACTCAAGACTTAGGGTATCCTCAAACTGAAGGGCTAGGGAAGGAAGAAGGCAAGTCTGAACCTAGTAAATATGTGAATGAGACTAACATAAGTTTAATAGATGAATATGAAGGGGAAGACTGTGAAGAGAACAACTTTAATACCTTACCTGAGGAAACCTTTGGTAAAGAAAAGATTATTGAGCCTAGTCCTGAAACATCAGAACAACCAAAATTTAGTGAGGACTTGGTTCCCGTAAGACAATGCCCTCAGGAAGAACCCAATACTTTAGCTTCGACACAAGAACTCCTTCAGGTACCTGAGAAGAATCCAATCATTATTTTAGAAGACTTTCCTGATGACCTTCAACTACCTAGAAGCATCCCGCCTGTAGATCAATATTCAAATCTTAAGGTGATCATGAGTAACCAAGGTCTGTTTCAAGATTTTCCTAAATTATCCCAAGACTCGGATTCCTATTTCCTGCCTTTCCTTAAGTCTTATCCTAATTTTAGAGCCATTAAGTTTCATTTTGATGAGATTACTAGGTTGCATGAGCCTTTAAAGCCTATTCCTTTTGCTACATACTTTTGGAAAACCTTATGGCATTTGCTAGGAACCCATGGTAAATTCTCATGTACATATCAGACCAGGGTCAAACCTAGAGAGTCATTAATCTGTTAGGTTTAGGCCCTAGAGAGTCCAATAAAATTCCTCTTAATAAAGATTCCTAGTTCAGTCTGCATTTCGTAAGTGCTTGTGTAAGTTTCTGAGTCTGCTAAGTCTTTTGCACAGCATGTCACAAATATGCATAAAGAAATCAGTAATAAGATCAACCTGAGCAATGAAACTTATAAACACTTAGCTGACTCACATAAAGGGCTAAAGAATTATGTGAAGGGGATTATGCGATGATTAGGCTCAACCCTGAACGGTTTCCCCCTGGAACCATAAAGAAGCTGCATGCCCGCGGAGCGGGACCTTTTAAGATCTTAAAGAAAATAGGGCCTAATGCATATGTTTTGGAACTTCCACCTGATATGGGTATTAGTACAACCTTCAATATTTTAGACCTAGTAGAATACAAAGAACCACTACTAATACTTAGTGAGCCTTTTGAGCCAGAAACTTTCATTGAGAGTGAACATATTTTCGAGTGTCCACCACCAACCTTACCTGAGCAGAGAGAGAGGATTGAGAGAATCCTGGATGACAAGATCATTACTACCAGGAATAAGGACTATCAGCGATACCTGGTTCAATGGCAAGGTCGACCTGAGTCCGACAACTCTTGGATTACTCGAGAGGACCTGCAAAGACTTAACCCAGACTTGTTCGAGCATTACCAGGGCAAAACTGAACCATACTCGACTGGGTCAAGTTCTGCCCACCCCAGGAGAATTGGTGTGGACACCAGAAGCCGAAAGAAACTTCACTCCAACAAGGTTAGCCTTATCCCAATTTGGATCGAAGATGATTAGGTTACCTTGTATCCTTTAATTCAAAAATATTTTATTTTCAAGAGTCATTTCCTTTTCAAGAGTCCTGTAATTAATTTTGAGTTTCAAATCAAGAGTGTTTATTGAGTCCTGTAATTACTTTTAAAATTTCATTTCCTGTAAGTCCATTTCAAGTTTTAAAGTCTAGGTCAATCAAGTCAGTTCAGTTGAGTTAAGTCTAATTCAATTGAGTTAAGTCTAATCAAGTCTTAAAGCCATGAAAGCCAGCAACAAGACTCAAATTCTAGACCCCAGAATTTGACCACATGAAGAAGAGAAGACACATAAACCAAGCAAGAGAAAAGGACCATCAACTAGGACCACTGGGCGCCACATATCATTCTTATCCAAGTAGAAGACCACCACACCATGCCACATCATCAGGTGCCACTTCACCACCCACCTCATCACCGTTTGGGCGCCAACAAGGGAGATTCAAATTCAAGGAGGTTGGCCACATCCCTCCAAGTCCTCCACCAAATCCTCCAACCCCCCCCCACATCCCTCCAAACTCTCCACCAAATCCTCCAACCCCTCTTGTAATCCTCCTCGATTTGGGGAGTTTTTAAATTTCAAAAGCTAGCTTTGTGAGGCTATTAAAAGCCTTGGACGCCCATTGTAAAAGAGATGGATTTTGGAAATGAATGAAGTTTGAAGTGAAGTTGTCTTGAATTTTATGTGTGAAATTTTTCCTAACTTCTTCTTCCATGCCCAAAGCCACTCTTTTCCCTAGCAATTCATCATCCAAGCTCAAGACAAAGGCATTGGAGTCGGCCAGATCTTCTGCAATTTCTTTTTTTGTTCACAAATCCTCCTAACCTTTCTTTACATATGTCTCTTTCTTCCTTAACCTTTGATCTTCAATTGCAGGGTCCTTCGAGGTCTTTGAGTTGAGAACCGGGTTCCCCCTTGACAATGAACCGACAGACTGAAGTCCAAGTCCAGAGTTCTGATCTTTGTTATCCAAGTCCTCCAGTCCAGAGCGTTGGTAGTTTCAAGGTATGAATCAAAAGAAGGTTGGAAAGCTCATCAAGGTAAGTCCATAATCATTAGCCCCTATTATCTAGATCTTCTTCCTTCTTAGTTTAGGATTGTGTCTAATCAAGTAAAAGTTCCATTTCATGTAATCCTTAAGTCTTATTATGATGAGTACAATGCTAGTGTAATTTGGTTTCATTGCTCTACAAACCCTAATCTAAACATTAATCATATGCTTGCCGCATCAGACCTAGTTCAGAAATTCAAGAGATTTGTGAGAATCAGGTTCCTTTAATCAAATACACCCAGGAAGAACTCATAGTGTTAGCCCGAGCTATCAGTTCGTACCCTCTAATGACAGTCATTCTCCAAGTACCAATTGAAGATCTTTGCACTGAACTATTTAAGTTTGCCCACCCTATGGTAGATCCTCTCCTTAGGATGACTGAATCATGCCTCTTACAATTGGACCTTGTCCCATGCCTGGCCACTAAGGTCTCTCCCGTAATCTCAGTTGAACATCCTTGTCTTGAGCGGATTGATTCACCCAGTCCTGTAGAAGTCCTCCTTATGACCCCAGACCCCTTCCTTCGCATGACTGACCTACCCTTCTATAGAGTATACCTTTCCGCACCCATATGTCAAATTTCAAGTCTTGAGGTCATCATCCATAGGCCCTTCCATGAATCATTCTTCAATCCAGTTCTTGAGAAAATGGATCATTATTTGCCTAGAGAACAAACTTTAACTGTTGCAATCACATGTCCTAGGCTACTTCCCGAACCATCTCTTGATCCATTCCTGGGAGTAGCAAACTTTTCCTTTCGTAAGGATGATCAGTTGACACTCATAGATCACCATTCAAACCTTCAGGTCACCACCTTTAGTCAACAGGTAATTCGAGACTCCACCTCATATTTCCTCCCTTTCTCTAGGACTTCCAATGCTTCTTACACCATCCAAGTATACTTTGTCAAAGTCTTTAGAGTGAACCACGTGTCAGAACCTATTAGGTTTGCCACCTACTTCTGGAAGACCTTATGGCACCTACTAGGCACCCATGATAAGTTTTCATGCTCTGCATGCCATCCTCCGACCCAAGGTCAAACCTAGAGAGCCGTAGTTTGTTAGGTTTAGACCTAGGGTTCCTTTGGAATAAAGTCCATTCTTTAGGAATGCGTCGTCAGTCTAGTTTAGTTTTTCTTGACCCTTTACTAGGCTTTGACTCAGATTTTGGTTTGATTGAGAGCACCAGGAATTGGGATTTGTATTTTGTCCAGGGCTGAAATTG
Source organism: Areca catechu (assembly GCA_021397845.1). Taxonomy (NCBI): domain Eukaryota; kingdom Viridiplantae; phylum Streptophyta; class Magnoliopsida; order Arecales; family Arecaceae; genus Areca; species Areca catechu. Next base: position 91,169,878 of record CM038049.1, on the reverse strand, counting down.
CATTCAATGTTTCGATCAATAGGTCTATAGGCTAGAGTCCCTTTGAAATTGTTCATGGATACAAGCCTCACACACCACTTGATCTGATTTCACTATTAGCCCACACACACAAGTCTTTTGATGCACTTGCATAGCATGTAAAGGACTTGCATAAAGAAATTCATGCCAAAATAACTTTAAGTAATGAAACTTATAAGAAGTTGGCTGATTCTCAAAGACGAGTCAAAACTTTTGTTGAGAGAGACAATGTAATGATTAGGTTAAGGCCTGAGCGGTTTTCTCCTGGAACCGTTAGAAAGTTATATGCTAGAGGAGCTGGACCATTTAGAGTAGTGAAGAGAGTAGGATCCAATGCCTATGTGCTCGAGTTGCCTCCAGAACTAGACAATAGCTATACTTTCAACATTACAGACCTAGTAGAGAACAGGGAGCCAGTTGTGATTCCCAGTGAGCCTTTTGAACCTGATCCTCTTATTGAGAGTGATCCCGATCCTGTGTGCCCACCAACAAACTGGCCTGTGAGGAAAGAGCAGATTGAAAAGATCCTGGATGATCAGGTTATCTCTACTCGTAATCGAGGATACCAAAGATACCTGGTCTGCTGGCAAGGAAGGCCAGACTCTGATGACTCTTGGATCTCCCGAGAAGAACTACAAGATTTGGATCCAGACCTCTTGGAGAGATACCATAGCCAACTTGAGCCTTACTCGATAGGGTCGAGTTCCTCCCACCCCGGGAGAATTGGTGCGGGCACCAGACTCAGAAGAAGACTTCAGGGCTCCATCTGGATGTCTGATTGACCTTGCCCGAAGAATTAGGGTTTTCTGGTTTTATAATTAGGGTTGACTTGGTCAACTCAATTTTAGTCTTGAGTCTGTATTTTCCTACAATTTAAATTTTGTTGAGTCATGTTGACTCAGTACAATTCCTAGTAGTGGTCTAGGTCTTCTCCAGGTTGCAACATTTTCTCCCAGGACCAAGCAAGTGGGCGCCACACTCCCAGCCACACGCCAGAGTCCAGGAGGCGCCTCATCTCCATCCAGTGTGCCTTGGTCCCCACACCACAAGAAAGCAGGTCCCTTCTTTCATGCGCCACTTGGGGTAAAATCCATCAAGATACCTCAATCCAAGGAGGAGCCAACTTCTTTCCAGATAAACCCAAGCCAGGATGGCAAGAATTTTTCTTGAAGAGAGGATCAAGGAGGTGCCCCATAATGTTCCATAAAAACCCAAGTTATAAAAGGGAAGAGAGCATGTCTTGGGGAGAAAATCAAGGAGGCACCCAAAAGTTTCCTAAAGTGCCAAAGCCATGAAAGGAAGAAGCCTAAACTTGTGGAGCAAGACTAGGAGGTGTCCAAAAGAGCCAAACCATGAAGGGAAAATCCTTGATTCATGGAGAGATACTAGGAGACACCCCCATAACCTGCCATTTGGAGCTGATTTTCAAGTTTTCTTGGAGTTTTTGGGTTGCCCACTCATGGAAGGAGTCTTGGGAAGAAAATTTGATGCCTAAAGTGTGGGTTAGTCCTATTAGTCCCACATGGGAAGTGTATGAAATTTTATTTTTTTGTTATGTCTATATATTCAACTCTATGTAACTCTTGAAAAAATGATGAATGAAATCAATTTCTTTGTGAGCAACTTTGTGTTTCTCTCTTCCGCACTTGTATTCAGGTGTTGAGCTCCGTGAGGGAGTAAATCCGGGTTCCCTAGGAACCTTGAGGAGGTGTGAGATCTCCAACCACAAAACCCTAGCTTAGTCCACCCATCTCTACTCCACCACCACCAAACCCTAATTTTCCATCTACATCCCACGGCCCCTCTCTTCCACATAGAGGCCGGCCACCAGCATCCAGGTTCAGATCAACTGTTTCAACTACAGAGCAAGTTCAAAGAAGAGTCAGATCAGTATCAAGATCTCCGGAACTTCTACATCCAACAATCTTCATTAAGTCCTCAGGTCAGTGTCTTTCTTTGAGTTTCTGGTTCTTCTTTTGTTCTTCTTCTTCCAGATCCTGAGTTCGAGAAGAAGGCCAACCTTGCTATAGGACTACAATCCGAGGATCCATTGCGAAGATACCCCATCTCCAAGGATCCTACAATCTGCTCGAGAGTGTCCTTCAATTAAAGCAACGAGAGATATCACAGTCAGGTATAAAACCTTCTCTTCTCTCTTCGTCTATTTCTTGAAAGAGGAGTAAACCCTAGATCTGGGGGTTTCTTAATCCCCAGCGATCCTACTTCTGAGTTACTCTGATAATCCACTCCTTTTAATTGTGCTTTCTGTCATTTCTTAGTTTCTTTCAATATTAGTTTATCTTTCCTTTGAGTCAAAGCCGACTTCTGAAAATATAAAAAAAAAAAATACATTAATCATAATTTGCTTTCGCATCGCATCATCCTTTTTGTTCTGCATCATTTTGGTAACAGAGCTTTTGTTCTACATCAACGGGTCATGGCACCGGCGGGCGCAAGGCCACGGGCGTGCGCAAGAGCGCGGGTCACGGCGCTGCTGGGCGCAAGGGGCAGCGCGCGGGCGTGCACGGGTCATGGCACGGGCGTGCGCGGGTCACGGCACTGCCGGGTGCAAGGGGCAGCGCACGGGCATGCACGATCATGGCACGAAAGTGCACGGGTCATCGGGCGCGTGCGCGCACGGGTCATGGCACCGGAGTGCACGAGTCACCGGGCGTGCGTGCCCGGGTCATGGCACGGGCATGCGCGGTTCACGGCTCGGGAGTGCAAGGGTCACCAGGCATGCGCGCGCCCTGGGCATGCCACGGGAGTGCACGGGTCACCAGGCGCACGCGCGCCCGGGTCATGGCACGGGCGTGCGCGTGTCATGGCACGGGAGTGCACGGGTCACCGGGCGCGCGCGCGCACGTGTCAAGGCACGGGCGTGCGCGGGTCATGGCATGGGAGTGCACGGGTAACCCGGCGCGCGCGTGCCCGGGTCATGGCACGGGCGTGCGTGGGTCCTGGCAGCGCCGGGCTCGAGTCCCCGGGCGCGTGCATGGGCACGGGCATGTGCGGGTCAAGGCAGCGCCGGGCGCGCGCACGGGCGCGGGCGGGCGCGGGTCCTGGCAGCACCGGGCGCGGGACAACGGGCGCGCGCACGTGCGCAGGCGGGTGCGGGTCCTGGCAGCTCCAGGCGCCGGGCACCGGGCGCGGGTCCTGGTAGCGCCGGGCGCGGGGCACTGGGCGCGCGCACTGGCGCGGGCGGGCATGGATCTTAGCAGCGCTGGGCGCGGGGCACCAGGCACGTGGGCGGGCGCGGGGCACCGGGCGCGTGCTTGGGCATGGGCGGGTGCGGGTCCTGGCAGCGCCGGGTGCGGGGCACTGGGCGCGCTCATGGGCGCGGGCGGGCGCGGGTCCTGGCAGCGCCGGGCGCGGGTCACGCGGGGCGCGCACGAACGCGGGGCATGCCCCCGAATTTGCAATGCTGCTCGCGACCCAGGAACCCCGGGGGTGGACCTTGGCCGGATGCCCCGCGCGAGTAGTAGGTTGGCAAGCCCCCTTGCGGGCGGGGCGCGGGTCATGGCCACCCTGGATGCGCGTCCGCGCGCGTCTAGGCGTGCGTCCCGGCCCTCCCCCGCTTCTGCAAAGTTGCTCGCGACCCTTGGGTACTCCCCTGGGTATCTGTTTTGGATTTTCTGCTCGCGCGGCGCGTGCCCAGGCCTCCTTGGACTCGCGTCCTGGCTGCTCTTTGATCGCGCCCATGTCGTGCCCTCCAGGACTCGCGTCCTGCGTTGTGTGGTTCCGAGTCCTGGCCGCCCTTTTCCCCCGCGCATGGTGCATGCATCCTGGACATCCTGGACTCACGTCCAGGGTGCGCTGGGTGCTCTCTCGTGCTGGGCCATCCGTGACGCGGGTCCAGCGACATTTGGGTGCGAGTCTTGGTCCTCCCTTGCATTCGCAAGCTAGCTTTGTGCCTCGGAACACCCCGGGATGCCCCTTCTTCGCCCCTTCCGAGTGCCGGATCTTCGCGGCCGCGCGCGCGGAACCATGGTCGGTGCCGTCCGGTCTGGTCGACGTCCCGGTCCTTCGGCTCCGTCCGGATCCTTCGGGCGAAAACGCGGCCGCGCGCGCGCAGAACTAAGGTCAGTGTCCTCCGGTCCGGTCGACCTCCCGGTCCCGCTCCTTCGGCTCCGTCCGGATCCTTCGGGCGAAAACGTGGCCGCGCGTGCACGGAACTTAGGTCGGTGTGCGATGCTCCGGTCGACCTCCCGGTCCCACTCCATCGGCTCCATCCGGATCCTTCGGGCGAAAATGCGGTCGCCATGTGCGGAACCAAGGTCGGTGTGCAATGGTCCGATCGACCTCCTGGTCTCGCTCCATCACCTCCGTCCGGATCCTTCGGGCGAAATCGTAGCCGCGCACGCGCGGAACCAAGGTCGGTTTTTGATGGTCCGGTCGACCTCCCGGTCCCGCTCCATCATCGCCGTCCGGATCTCTCGGGTGAAAAACGCGGTCGCGCGCGCGCGGACCAAGGTCGGTGCGCTTTTTGGTCCGGTCGACCTCCCGGTCCCGCTCCATCGGCCCCGTCCGGATCCTTCGGGCGAAAAACGCGGCCGCGCGAGCGCGGAACCAAGGTCGGTGTGCGATGGTCCGGTCGACCACCCAGTCCCGCTCGATCGCCTCCGTCCATATCCTTCAGGCGAAATCGCGGCCGCGCGCGTGCGGAACCAAGGTTGGTGTGCAATGGTCCGGTCGACCTCCCGACCCAGCTCCATCGCCTCCATTCAGATCCTTCGGGCGAAATCGTGGCTGCGCGCGCGTGGAACCAACGTCAGTTTTCGATGGTCCGGTCGACCTCCCGGTCCAGCTCCATCGTCGCCGTCCGGATCCCTTGGGCGAAAAACACGGCCGCACGTGCGCGGAACCAAGGTTGGTGCACTCTTTGGTCTGGTCGACCTCCCGGTCCTGCTCCATCATCGCCGTCCGGATCCCTCGGGCGAAAAATGCGGCCGCGCGCGCGCGGAACCAAGGTCGATGTGTGATGGTCCGGTCGACCTCCCGGTCCCGCTCCATCGCCTCCGTCCGGATCCCTCGGGCGAAAAACATCTGGGTAGTCATCTGGGTAGCCATCTAGGCCATTTGATCAGCTAGGGCTTTTATTTGGGCTTGTAAGTTTTCCATGGGTTCAGACATTTGTGAAGGAGGTGGGTGATATGAAACTCCTGATCTAGTGCTCATACAAGACTCGATCAGACCGACTATAGCTGACTAGACCTAGAGTCCAAACTAGATGCTCAATCAGGGTGGCAAGCTAGCCTATAGTAACCCTGTACTCAGCCAGGCAGGTGTAAGGGGAGTGTTAGGTCCCTGATTGCCAATCCTAGACACCAATCAGAGATTGGCCAGGTAGGCGGACCAGCACACAAGCTGTTCAGGATTGAATCCCTAAACCACCGTTCTAGACACTGAGCACAAGGCATACACAGGTTAACTTGACACAGTGATCTAACACTAGCCCGGACCCGACCAGTTGGTGTCCCTAGCCCACTAGGGCAAATTAAGTCTACTTAATTTTAGGTTAAGGCTTGGGACCGAATGCAAGGGATGTGGTTTTGGGCTAAGGAGAGGTGATCAAATCCTCCCCCCATCTGATATAGCAAGAGTTCCCTTAAAAGTAAATTATGCAATGATGGCAGGCAGATGAGGATGCAAATTAGGGTTTAGATGTTTTTTGATATTTTTGGAGAATATGTATTTTTTTTTTTTGGTATTTTTTTAAATAGAAGAAAAGTTGCAAATCATGGCCTAATATGCAAGAAATATACTAAAATTAAAAGATATGCAAAAGATGCTAAACAAAACCCTAAAACTTCCAAACTTGTCTTGCTGAAAAAAAAAAGAGCCGAAAATTTGTATGCTGTATTTCGGCTTGCAGAAGATTCACATGCCATAATAAAATCTGCGAAAATTCTTAAAATTACTGTGAATTAT
>CM038049.1:91133929-91161429 GCA_021397845.1 Areca catechu | reverse complement strand
CCCGTCGGGACCGGAGACAGCGCGCTCTCCCCGGCCACTCCCCGCCTTTGGTCGGATGCCCCTCCCGGAGCGCCAGGTTCGTCGCATTGGATGAAACCAAGATGTTCCGGGCGGGTGCCCATGCCGTGCGCGTCGAGACACGGTTCCCGAGAGCGCGGGCGCGACTCTGGACCCTCCGCGAGGGCCCGGTGAGCGCCCACGCTACCGTGACCATGCCATGGCGACGGAGACTCGAATCCCATGGCAGGCCCCGGCATCTCACAGCCGGATGCGGGGCACGCCCGGGCGGGGGTGCGGACGGCAGGCCGCGGGATGCACGTGGGCACGCGGGTCGCGGCACCGCCGGGTGCAGGTCATCGGGCGTGCGCGAGTCGCCGCAGGGGCGTGCCCGGGCCATGGCACAACCGGGCGCAAGTCACCGGGCGCGCGCGGGCCATGTCCCACCGTGCGCGAGGCCCCGGACGTGCACAAGGGCACGGCGGGCTCGGGCGCGCGCAGGTCGTGGCACTAGCGCGAGCGCGTCGTGGCACGGCGTGCGTGGGTCACCGGGCAATCGCGCGCGGGCCATGGCACGGAAGCGCGCGGGTCACGGCGCTGCCATGCGCAGGGCGAAGGGCGCGCGCGCGTGGGTCATGGCACCGCCGGGCATGAGGCATTGAGCACGCACAAGATCAAGGCGGGCTCGAGCACGCGTGGGTCATGGAACGGGCGTGCGCGGGTCACGGCGCTGCCATGCGCAGGGCAATGGGAGCGCGCGCACGCGGGTCGTGGCACTGGCGTGCGCGGGTCATGCCACCGCCGGGCGCGCATAAGGGCACTGCGTGCTTGGGCACGCGCGGGTCATGGCACGGGCGTGCGCGGGTCACCAGGCGCGCGCAGGCATGGGTCACGGCACGGGCATGCACGAGTCACGGAGCTGCTGTGCGCAAGTCAACGGGCGCGTGTCACGGTGCAGGCGTGCGTGGGTCAAGGTGTTGGCATGCGCGGGTCACGGCACGGGCGTGCACGGGTCACGGTCGGGCGCAAGGCAACATGCGCGGGTCACGGCAATGGCGTGCGCGGGCCACGGCACGGGCGTGCGCGGGTCACGGAGCAGCCGGGCGCACGCGTGGGTCATGGCGCGGGCTTGCACGTGTCACGGCGCTGCTGGGCTCGGGTCACCGGGTGCACGCACGGGCCACGACACTGGCATGCACGGGTCATGCCACGGGCGTGCACGGATCACGGTGCTTCCGGGCGCGGGTCACGGCACGGGCGTGCACGGGTCACCGGGCGCGCGCGCAGGTCATGGCGCCGCCGGGCGCGTGCGCACGGGTCATGGCACGGGCGCGTGCGGGTCATGGCACGGGCGCGCGCGGGTCACGGGGCCGCCTCGCGCGTGTCACCCGGCGCGCGCGCGGGTCATGGCACGGGCTTGCACTGGTCACGGCACTGCCGGACGCAAGGAGCCGGGCGCGGGCCATGGCACGGGCGGGCGCAAGGCACGCGCGGGTCGTGCCAAGGGCGTGCACCGGTCACGGCACGGGCGGGTGCGAGGCACCGAGCTCGCGCGAGGGCACGGCACGTGCCGGTCCTGGCACGGCGTGCGCTGGTCATGGCACGGGTCGGTGCTTAGCATCGGGCGCGCGCGCGGGTCTTGGCACGAGCGTGAGCGGGTCACGGCACCGCCGGGCGCAGGCATCGGGCGCGGGCATGCGCGGGTCGCGGCACCCCCGGGCGCAAGGCCACGGCCGCGCGCAAGGGAGCGGGCGTGCGCGGGTCATGGCATTGGCAGGTGCAAGGCCCCGGGCGTGCGCGGGTCGTGCCACCGCCGGGCGCAAGGGGCCGGGCGCGGGCGTGCACGGGTCATGGCACCGGCGGGTGCAAGGCCCCGGGCGTGCGTAAGAGCGTGGGTGTGTGCGGGTCACGGCACTGCCGGGCGCAAGGGGCAGCGCGCGGGCGTGCACGGGTCATGGCACGGGCGTGCGCGGGTCACGGCGCTGCCGGGTGCAAAGGGCAGCGTGCGGGCGTGCACGGTCATGGCACGAAAGTGCACGGGTCACCGGGCGTGCGCGCACGGGTCATGGCACCGGAGTGCATGGGTCACCGGGCGTGCGTGCTTGGGTCATGGCACGGGCATGCGCGGTTCACGGCACAGGAGTGCAAGGGTCACCGGGCATGCGTGCGCCCCGGTCATGGCACGGGAGTGCACGGGTCACCGGGTGCGCGCGCGCCCGGGTCATGGCACGGGCGTGCGCGTGTCATGGCACGGGAGTGCACGGGTCACCGGGCACGCGCGCGCACGTGTCATGGCACGGGCGTGCGCGGGTCGTGGCACGGGAGTGCACGGGTAACCCGGCGCGCGCGCGCCCGGGTCATGGCACGGGCATGCACGGGTCCTGGCAGCGCCGGGCTCGAGTCCCCGGGCGCGCGCATGGGCGCAGGCGTGCGCGGGTCCTGGCAACGCCGGGCTCGAGTCCCCGGGTGCGCGCATGGGCGCGGGCGTGCGCGGGTCTTGGCAGCGCCGGGCTCGAGTCCCCGGGGCGCGCATGGGCGCGGGCGTGCGCAGGTCAAGGCAGTGCCGGGCGCGGGGCACCGGGCGTGCACACGGGCGCGAGCGTGCACGGGTCCTGGCGGCGTTGGGCGCGGGGCACCGGGCGCGTGCATGGGCGCGAGCGGGTGCGGGTCCTGGCAGCGCCGGGCGCGGGGCACCTGGCGCACGCACGGGCACGGGCGGGCGCGGGTCATGGCAGCGCCGGGCGCGGAGCACCGGGCGCGCGCACGGGCGCGAGTCCTGGCAGCGCCGGGCGCGGGGCAACGGGCAAGCGCATGGGCGCGGGTCCTGGCAGCGCCGGGCGCAGGGCACCGGGCACGCGCTTGGGCGCGGGCGGGCACGGGTCCTGGCAGCGCCGGGCGCGTGGCACCGAGCGCGCGCATGGGCGCAGGCGGGCGCGGGTCCTGGCAGCACCGGGCGCTGGTCACGCGGGGCGCGCGCGGAAGCGGGGCGTGCCTCCAAATTTGCAATGCTGCTTGCGACCCAGGAACCCCCGGGGTGGACTGGTGCGGGCACCAGACTCAGAAGAAGACTTCAGAGCTCCATTTGGATCTCTGATTGACATTGCCCGAGAAATTAGGGTTTGTAATAAAGGTTGACCTGGTCAACCAGTTTATTTATTTTATTTATTAAGTCACCATTTAAATTTTGTTGAGTCATGTTGACTCAGTGCAAGTCCCAATGTGGTTTCAATTTGGTCCAAAATGGTGCCACATTTGTCTTCCAATCAAATCAAGGTTCAAGCAAGTGGAGGCCACACTCCAAGCCACACGCCCAGCCACACTCCGAGCACACGCTAGAGTCCAGGAGGCGCCACAGAGGCATCCCAGTGTCATGGTCCCCACATCCAAAGAAGAAAAAATCAAATTGGAGGCTACTTTAAAGGAGGCGCCCATACCTACCTATTTTACCTAAGCAAAGAAGGAAGAAGACTTCTCTTGGAGAAGAAATCAAAGAAGGACATCCAACCTACTCCTAATTGAAGTTCAAATCAAAATCAAAGAGCTTAACATGGAGTGGAAGAAAAGAAGAAATGCCATAAGAAGAAGAGGACTCCAAATCCAAACCCAACTCCAAAGAAGGTGCCATAAAAATTCCAAAAAAAATTCCTTTATGGCCGTCCCAATTTTTTTTGAACTCTTGGTCGGCCAAGAGAGAAGATTTTCTACCTAATCTAGAGGTTGGAGGAGTTTAGTCCCACATGGGAATTTGTACAAGCTTGGAGAAAATTTTAGGTCTATATAATAGACCTCTCTTTGTAACTTTGAAAAATCAATGAAGAAAAATTATTTTTGCTATTCTCTTGTGTTGAGTGACCTAGGTTTCTCTTCTTCCGCACTATTCTAAGTGTTGAGCTCCGTGAGGGGGTAATCCGGGTTCCATTGGAGCCTTGAGGAGGTGAGAGATCTCCATCTTTATCCAAAACCCTAGGTTAGCCACTTGAAATTCCAACACCCTAGCCGCTCTTCATTATTTTCAATCCATCAAACCCTAGCTCCATCCATCTTCCACGGTCTCTCTCTCTCTACAAGTCCAGGCCGTCCACCTTCATCCAGATCCAGTCCGGCTACTTCAGATCCAGAGCAAGTTCCAAGGAAAATCACATCAACATCCAGGAGAATCCAGTTTTCAGCAATTTCAATCTTCAAGTTCATCAACCTGGTAAATCTTTCCCTTGACTCTCTGATTCCATCAATTATTTTTCTTCTCTTCCAGATCTTGAGTTCAGGAGAAGCCAACCCGCCAAAGGACCAGTATTGGAGGATCCATTACGAAGATATCTGAATCCGAGGATCCAACAATCTGCTCGGGAGAGTTCTTCCACCAAAATCTGTGAAGATCATTGTCTGGTTAGATAAACCATCTCTTCTCTTTATTTCTGTTCTGTTGAAAGTTCGGAGTGAAACCCTAGGTCTGGGAGTTTCTCAACCCCCAGCGATCCGTTGCTTCTGAACTACTCTGATAATTTAGTTTCCTTAAAATTGTGCTTTCAATTATCATATTAGTATCTTTCAATGTTAGGTTAACTTTTCTTTGATTTGAAGCCAACTTCTACAAACATATAAAAACAACAAAAAAATTAGTTAATCCTAATTTGCTTCCGCATCGCATTCCTTTATTTGTTTTGCATCATTTTTGGTATCAGAGCCCAGTCTAGGGTTTCTGATTTGCTTGCTTGCTTGTTTTGATTGTTTTCTCTTTTTATTTTGTCTGCTCGAAGTAGACTCCCCAGGACGTCCGGTCCTAGGAACTAAGCGAGGCACAAGCCTCCTCCTCCCATTCCACGGGGTGTTCCTAGGGCGTGTAGGGGATCCATTGGGTTATAACTTCGTAGCAGGGATTATAAACGGGGAAGACAATCTAGTTGTAGCCCGTAATTACCCTGTTGTCTGAATTATTTCTCCCTTCATAAAACTCCGAATTGCATGATTTTTGCTTCGTTGAAACCAGTATAATTGAACCTATTTTCCATAATTTTTCTGTGATTTATTGGTTTCGGTAAAAATTCTGAGAATTAAAATACAGCAACTCTATTTTTTGTGTTCTGCAATTCAATTCTTTTTGGAGTGATCATCTCATAATTTACTTAAGGGCAATTGAGCATCTAAGATAAGGGGAGGAGTTGATTAGCTCTCCTTAGCCCAAAACCACCATCCAATCATTCGAACCTAGACCTAATTTAAAATCAGTTAGACCTAATTTGCCCTAGTGGGCTAGGGACACCAATTGGTCGGGTCTAGGCTAGTGTTGAGTCAGTTTGCCGAGTTATTCTGTGTGTGCTTAGCACTCAGTGTCTAGAACGGTGGTTTAGGGACTACGTCCCGAAGGGCTTGTGTGCTGGTCCGCCTACCTGGCCAATCACTGATTGGTGTCTAGGATTGGCAATCAAGGACCTAACACTCCCCTTACACCTGCCTGGCTGAGTCCTGAGTTACTACAGGCTAGCTTGCCACTCTGATTGGGCATCTAGTTTGGACTCTAGGTCTAGTGATCTAGTAGTCGATTTAGTCTAGTCTCATTTTGTGTGCTTGCTTGAATCATCATGTCTACCAGAAACGGAGTGCCATATCAACCTGGTCAAACCCAACCTGATTTAGAGGCCATGATCAGAACTCTTACTGAAAGTATGGCTAAAATGAATCAGGATATGACAAACACTGTGGCCCAGTTTAGCGCACAAATTCATGAGGATCTTACCCAACTTAGGGACCGAGTCCAAGTACTTGAAGAACCTAGACATCGGAATTGGACTCCTGACCCCGATTTTAATGTGCCTCAACCTCACCCACATCAGGAGCCTAGAAGGCCTTTATATAGAGATCCTGAACCTAATCATAGGAGGCCTGACCCAGAGCCTGAAGATAGAGATGATAGGTTCATCAGGAACATCAAATTAGATGCACCCACTTTTGATGGTAGTCTGAACCCTAAGGTGTATTCTGATTGGGAGGGTGAGATGGACCAATACTTTGAGTGGTATGCTATGTCTGAGGAGAGGAAATACAAGTTTGCCAAGATGAAATTAGTGCGTCAAGCTAGGTTATACTGGGAGAACATTGAGCTAACCACTAGGAGACGGAATGTTGAGCCCATAACCACTTGGCAGGGTATGAAAGAAAAACTGAGAGATAAATACCTATCCATTTCATACCAGCAAAACCTGTTAGACCAATGGCAAAACCTGAAACAAGGAAACCGATCTGTCTCAGACTACATAGCTACTTTTTATGAATACCTAATGAGATGTGATGTGAGTGAAGCCCACGAAGTCACTTTGTCTAGATTTAGGGCTGGACTGAGGGAAGAAATCAAGAGAGAACTATTTCTGAGAGAGGTTACTGATCTAGACCAAGCCTACCAGATTGCACTGAACACTGAGAAATTTCAGAGAGGACCTATACCTTCTAGGGTTAGTGCCCCACTCCCAAGGAATGGACCTAGCCAAGTTATCCCTAGTAAACCTTTTCAGGGTACTTCTACCCCTAGACCATGGACAAAGGTAAGGCACCTGACACCCAGAGAACCCCTAGTTCAAATATCACCTGTTTTAAGTGTCAGAAACCAGGTCACATTTCCAGTCAGTGTACTGCCATAGCCTGTTTCAAGTGTCATAAGATAGGTCATGTTGCTAGCCAGTGCCCACGAAGATCCCTTTACATAGAAGAGGGAGAGAATGATAATTCCGAGCCCAGTAAGGAATTTGAAGAAGAAGTTTATGAGGCCGGAATGAATTTGGTTGAGGAGTATGAAGGAGAGGAGGAACCCAATGAATCTGACCAATTAGGAGTTGTAAGATGCATCCTATCCCAGAATCTAGTTCAAGAGGATTGGCGTAGGACTAACATCCTACAGACTTTTCTTAAATTAGGGGATAAGGTATGTAAGATCATCATAGATAGTGGGAGCTGTGTAAATGCCATCTCTACTAGCACTGTCAAGATGTTAGGCTTAATCCCAGTTCCCCATCCCAACCCCTATAAGGTTTCTTGGGTAGATTCTACCTCCATACCCATCCAGTCTAGATGTCAAGTCCAAATCCAAATGCAATCTTATCACGAAAAGATTTGGTGCGATGTTTTACCCATGGGGGTGAGCAGTATAATTCTCGGAAGACCTTGGTTGTATGATCATGATGCCACCCTCTTAGGAAAATCCAATACCTGTGTCTTTAGTTTCAATGGGAAGAAGATTACGATCCATTCCGTTCCCCCTAAGGACAAGGTAACTAAAGGAGCCGGTAAGGTTAAGGAGATGAAAACTGGAGTGAACCTAATCAGTGCTAAGGATCTAGAACAAGAAATTCATAGTGGTTCACCCATCTGGATGTTGACTGCTAAGGAACTTAGAACTTCGGAACCCTCAGAGCCTCCTCAAGAAGTTAAACCTGTGTTAAAAGAATTTGAGGATGTCTTTCCCGAGGATTTGCCAGACCACCTTCCACCTCTTAGGGATATCCAGCATGCCATAGATCTAATCCCAGGAGTGACTTTGCCCAACTTGCCCCATTACAGGATGAATCCATCTGAGCATGAAGAACTGTAAAAGCAGGTTGGAGAATTATTGAGGAAGGGGTTTATTAGAGAAAGTCTTAGTCCTTGTGCAGTCCCAGCCTTACTAACCCCAAAGAAAGATGGCACGTGGAGGATGTGTGTTGACAGTCGTGCCATCAATAAAATTACAATCAAATATAGGTTTCCCATCCCTAGACTAGATGACATGCTTGATATGATGGCTGGTGCAATGGTTTTTTCTAAGATTGATCTCAAAAGCGGCTATCATCAGGTTAGGATTAGACCCGGGGATGAATGGAAAACTGCTTTCAAAACTAAGGATGGTCTTTATGAATGGGTTGTTATGCCTTTTGGGTTGTCCAATGCCCCTAGTACCTTCATGAGAATTATGACCCAGGTACTTAGAGCTTTCATAGGAAAATTTGTGGTGGTCTATTTTGATGACATCCTGATCTATAGTAAGACCCCAGCAGATCACCTAGGCCACCTTAGAGCAGTCTGCCAAGTTTTGAGGAATGAGAGACTCTACGGTAATCTTAAGAAGTGTGAATTCATGACTAGTAGAGTTATCTTTCTTGGTTTTGTAGTAACCCCTGACGGCGTGGCGGCCGATCCTGAGAAAATTAGGTCCATAGTAGACTGGCCAGAGCCAACCAATGTGCATGAAGTTAGAAGTTTCCACGGCTTGGCTACCTTCTATAGGAGATTCATCAAGGGGTTTAGTACTTTAGCTGCTCCTATCACTGATTGTATTAGGAAGGGAGAATTTCATTGGACTAAGTCAGCCCATAAAGCCTTCCTAGATCTTAAGGATAAAATGACCCAGGCACCCATTCTGAGATTACCCAATTTTTCTAAAGTATTTGAGGTTGCCTATGATGCTTCAGGTGTAGGAATAGGTGGAGTCCTAAGCCAAGAGAATCATCCCATAGCATTCTTTAGTGAAAAACTTAATGATGCTAAGCTTAGGTATTCTACTTATGATAAGGAATTTTATGCGGTGGTGCAAGCTTTGCGTTACTGGGGACATTATTTGCTACTGCAGGAATTTGTACTATTTTCGGACCATGAGGCTCTTAGATTTCTGAACTCCCAAAAGAAGCTTAACCCTAGGCATGCTAAGTGGGTAGAATATATCCAGTCCTATACTTTTATCCTGAAACATAAGGCTGGAGTTGAGAATAAGGTAGCTGATGCCCTTAGTCGCCGATCTCTGTTATTAACTTATGTTAGAACTGAGGTCATAGGGTTTGAGCAAATCAAAGAGGAATATGAGTCTTGTCCGGATTTCACAACTGTGTATCAGGATCTAGTTCAAGGACCATCTAGTAATCACCAGGATTATACCCTTGTAGATGGTTTTTTGTTCTTCAAAAATAGGCTTTGCATCCCCAGAACTTCTCTTAGGGAATTTTTGATTTGGGAAATCCATGCTGGAGGTTTAGCCGGCCATTTTGGAAAAGACAAGACCATTCTAGCTATTGAAGACCACTTTTTCTGGCCTAGCTTGAAAAGGGATGTAGCTAATATTGTAGCTAGATGTCGAACCTGCGCTGTTGCCAAACAGCGAAAACAAAACACTGGCCTTTATACCCCACTCCCTGTCCCAGATCGTCCTTGGCAAGATGTGAGTATGGATTTTGTGTTAGGGTTACCTAAGACCCAGAGGAGACATGATTCTATCTGTGTCGTAGTCGACCGATTCTCTAAAATGGCCCACTTCTTGCCTTGTTCCCAAACCTTTGATGCGTCTAAGTTAGCCACACTTTTCTTCAATGAGATAGTTAGACTCCATGGCCTACCTAAGACAATCGTTTCAGATAGGGATGTCCGGTTCACCAGTTACTTTTGGAAGACCCTTTGGCATAAGTTAGGGACAAAACTTAAGTTTTCAACTGCCTATCATCCCCAAACTGATGGCCAAACTGAAGTAGTGAACTGTAGCCTAGGAAATCTGCTGAGATGTCTTGTTGGTGAAAACACCAGAAATTGGGATTTATACCTACCAAGGGCAGAATTTGCGTACAATGACTCGGTCAATAGGTCTACGGGTAAGAGTCCATTTGAAATTGTACATGGGTACAAACCTCACACACCTCTTGACCTAGTCCCTTTACCTGTCCACACTCGAGTCTCCGAATCTGCTGAGAATTTTGCACAGCATGTAAAAGACTTGCATAAAGAAATTCATGCCAAAATAAATTTAAGTAATGAAACTTATAAGAAGTTGGCTGATACTCAAAGGCGAGTCAAATCTTTCGTTGAGGGAGACTATGTGATGATTAGGTTAAGGCCTGAACGGTTTCCTCCTGGAACCGTTAGAAAGTTACATGCTAGGGGAGCTGGACCATTTAGAGTGGTAAAGAGAGTAGGATCCAATGCCTATGTGCTCGAGTTGCCTCCAGAACTAGGCATTAGCTCTACTTTCAACATTACAGACTTAGTAGAGTACAGGGAGCCAGCTGTGATTCCTAGTGAGCCTTTTGAGCCTAACCCTATCATTGAGAGTGATCCCGACCCTGTGTGTCCACCAACAAACTGGCCTGTGAGGAAAGAGCAGATTGAAAAGATCCTGGATGATCAGGTTATCTCTACTCGTAATCGAGGATACCAAAGGTACCTGGTCCGCTGGCAAGGAAGGCCAGATTCTGATGACTCTTGGATCTCCCGAGAAGAATTACAAGAATTGGACCCAGACCTCTTGGAGAGATACCAGAGCCAACTTGAGCCTTACTCGACAGGGTCGAGTTCCTCCCACCCTGGGAGAATTGGTGCGGGCACCAGACTCAGAAGAAGACTTCAGAGCTCCATTTGGATCTCTGATTGACATTGCCCGAGAAATTAGGGTTTGTAATAAAGGTTGACCTGGTCAACCAGTTTATTTATTTTATTTATTAAGTCACCATTTAAATTTTGTTGAGTCATGTTGACTCAGTGCAAGTCCCAATGTGGTTTCAATTTGGTCCAAAATGGTGCCACATTTGTCTTCCAATCAAATCAAGGTTCAAGCAAGTGGAGGCCACACTCCAAGCCACACGCCCAGCCACACTCCGAGCACACGCCAGAGTCCAGGAGGCGCCACAGAGGCATCCCAGTGTCATGGTCCCCACATCCAAAGAAGAAAAAATCAAATTGGAGGCTACTTTAAAGGAGGCGCCCATACCTGCCTATTTTACCTAAGCAAAGAAGGAAGAAGACTTCTCTTGGAGAAGAAATCAAAGAAGGACATCCAACCTACTCCTAATTGAAGTTCAAATCAAAATCAAAGAGCTTAACATGGAGTGGAAGAAAAGAAGAAATGCCATAAGAAGAAGAGGACTCCAAATCCAAATCCAACTCCAAAGAAGGTGCCATAAAAATTCCAAAAAAAATTCCTTTATGGCCGTCCCAATTTTTTTTGAACTCTTGGTCGGCCAAGAGAGAAGATTTTCTACCTAATCTAGAGGTTGGAGGAGTTTAGTCCCACATGGGAATTTGTACAAGCTTGGAGAAAATTTTAGGTCTATATAATAGACCTCTCTTTGTAACTTTGAAAAATCAATGAAGAAAAATTATTTTTGCTATTCTCTTGTGTTGAGTGACCTAGGTTTCTCTTCTTCCGCACTATTCTAAGTGTTGAGCTCCGTGAGGGGGTAATCCGGGTTCCATTGGAGCCTTGAGGAGGTGAGAGATCTCCATCTTTATCCAAAACCCTAGGTTAGCCACTTGAAACTCCAACACCCTAGCCGCTCTTCATTATTTTCAATCCATCAAACCCTAGCTCCATCCATCTCCCACGATCTCTCTCTCTCTCTACAAGTCCAGGCCATCCACCTTCATCCAGATCCAGTCCGGCTACTTCAGATCCAGAGCAAGTTCCAAGGAAAATCACATCAACATCCAGGAGAATCCAGTTTTCAGCAATTTCAATCTTCAAGTTCATCAACCTGGTAAATCTTTCCCTTGACTCTCTGATTCCATCAATTATTTTTCTTCTCTTCCAGATCTTGAGTTCAGGAGAAGCCAACCCGCCAAAGGACCAGTATTGGAGGATCCATTACGAAGATATCTGAATCCGATGATCCAACAATCTGCTCGGGAGAGTTCTTCCACCAAAATCTGTGAAGATCATTGTCTAGTTAGATAAACCATCTCTTCTCTTTTTTTCTGTTCTGTTGAAAGTTCGGAGCGAAACCCTAGGTCTGGGAGTTTCTCAACCCCCAGCGATCCGTTGCTTCTGAACTACTCTGATAATTTAGTTTCCTTAAAATTGTGCTTTCAATTATCATATTAGTATCTTTCAATGTTAGGTTAACTTTTCTTTGATTTGAATCCAACTTCTACAAACATATAAAAACAACAAAAAAATTAGTTAATCCTAATTTGCTTCCGCATCGCATTCCTTTATTTGTTCTGCATCATGGACCTTGGCCGGATGCCCCGCGCGGGTAGTAGGTTGGCAAACCCCCTTGCGGGCGGGGCACGGGTCATGGCCTCCCCGGATGCGCGTCCGCGCACGTCCAGGCGTGCGTCCCGGCCCTCCCCCGCTTCTGCAACGTTGCTCGCGACCCTTGGGTACTCTCCTGGGTATTTGTTTTGGATTTTCTGCTCGCGCGGCGCGCGCCCAGGCCTCCTTGGACTCGCGTCCTGGCTGCTCTGTGATCGCGCCTGTGTCGTGCCCTCCGGGACTCGCGTCCTATGCTGTGTGGTTCCGAGTCCTGGCCGCCCTTTTGCCCCGCGCATGGTGCGCACATCCTGGACATCCTGGACTCGCGTTTGGGGTGCGCTGGGTGCTCTCTCGTGCTGGGCCATCCATGACGCGGGTCCAGCGACATTTGGGCGCGAGTCTTGTGAAGGATGATTTTTTTTTTTTTTTTTTTGTCTACACTAAGCATAGAATAGGAACAGGTAGATATTTTAAAACAATTTTAATTAATTACAGAAAAACCTGTCCCAAAACCAGGATCAAAAAAATATATTTGCATAGAGAACATTAAAATGCATGGCATATATTTTTTTTTTTATTTTTAGACATGTATAAATGCATATAAAATTAATAAATAACTTATTCCAGGCTGGAATAAGGGAGGAATGGGGTGGAATAGCTATTCCTGCTATTCCACCCTTCTTCAACCTCGGTTCAGAAATTCCTTACCGTGGAGCAAGGTTCAGACGCCGACTGTAGAGCGCATAGGCCTCCAAACTCCGAGCTTCAAGGTCCGCTGGAATGTGCTCTTGACCAGCTACAAGGAACTGAAGACCAATCGCCAAAACTCCGGCATTTGCCACCTCAAATCAGGGCTCAAAAGGGCTTCACGGCCATGGTTGCAGCAGGGAGAATAAAGCTTCAAACTTGGATTTCTTTGCACTGGAGCGAAGAACTGCTCCCAGGATCTCAGGCGAAATCCCTCTAGAGGGGATACACGCCTGGGGCTCCTCTGATCGGAGCTTCGGCATCGCTAGCCACCATATCCCTCTTTTCACGGTTTCGGTAGAATGGATGAAGCTCTCAAAAAACTTGCCAAAAGAGAGCAAGAAGCGGGTATAAAAAATTTCTCTGGATGCCAACCGTAGAGGAGAGCAAGGGTCTTCAGTTTTGTGCAAAGGGGTAGTGAGATTTAATCGAAATAAATCAAGGAAGGAGACGCACTATTTCGGTTTCAAAAACTGAAACGTCTCAGGCATAAGGATGAAGACGACGGTTCAATAGGTGAACCGGCAAATGACCAAAAAGCCCTTCGGTTCAAGGTCCAAAGCAGGGTCAATTTGGTTCAGGCCAAAATCCAGTCAAACGAAGTCCAAATCGAACGAAACTGGACTCAAAACGAAGCTAAGAACGAACCCTATCTTTCTACAGTCCAACCTCACTGATTTGAGTTGAAATCGATTTGCAACCGACTAAAACAAAAATCAATTGGACTTAGAAACATTCATCAAACCATTTGATGAACATGGGTTCAATCCTAGTCAGCCAGGAACATATTCCTGGTCGATCCAGAGAAGATCTGATCAACCCAAGACCGGGTCAATCAGAAGAAAACTCAACCAAAAATCGTGACAAAATACCGAAACGATTTCCAATCGAATTGGTTCCTGATCAGATAGAAATCCTCTATGGCGTGTGACCTCTTAGGTTCGAACCTAAACGGTAGTACTGGAACACTTCCAGTACCAGCACAAGATACCCCTAGCAATGGGTCTCGGCGTCCGGATAGGTCGAAGATGCGAGAGCAATCCATGGAACCTCTGGCATATGGTTAGCACATAATTCATCCCTTTGACCTTCAATGCTCAGGATGACCTAGGGTTGAACTGCCAACCCCAGCTATGTCAATCCACTACGTGTCTCAATCTCGCAAGTCCAGTGACTCTTCACTGGGACCACCCCGGCCGAGGATTTGCTAAATTGAGACACTGCGAGACATTCAATCCAAACCATTTGGACAGGTCAATTCCATCTTGGTCCACTACTACTCCATAAGTACTTGCCTGTACCCAGAAACCTTCCGTCACCGGATTAAAAATCCGGGTAGTCCGGCACCAAAGCACAGGGAGTTGCTTGCAAGCTACCATAGTGACCTCAGGTCAGAGGGACACTTATGCCCATATCCATTCGCGAGCGATCCTTAGGTAGATAAGGTGCTACGCGGAGTCACGTATAATGAGATATCAAATATCCCACTTGCAGATCACATCAGTGTCACCACACTCCTTTGGTTAAGAGGATAACCAAACAATGCGAACCATAACAGCCTATGCTTGATATGTTGCTATCCAGGTACAACATATCATTTGGCTGAGAACCCTGTTTAAGGACCACTCGATATATCCTCTCTATATCGATGTAATAGTAGTCCTAAGGATATCATCACTAAAGAATTCATTATAGGAAGATGTAAAGTGATGAGAAGCCAGAATAACTTTTATTCATTATAAAAATTACATAACAATTAGCTCAACCATCTACAACCTAGATGATTGGCTTTGGGATACAATTCCCAACAAACTCCCACTTAGACTAAAGCCAATCAGAACATTATCGAATACCCATCTTCCATTTATAACTGTCGAATTCTTTAATTCCGATGGCTTTGGTAAAGGGGTCGGCCGGATTTTCCTTTCCATCGATCTTCTGAAGGTCGATGTCACCTCGTTCCACGATCTCTCGTACAAGGTGAAAGCGCCGCAGAATATGCTTGGTACGCTGATGTGCCTTCGGTTCTTTGGCTTGAGCAATCGCCCCTGAGCTGTCACAATGCAGAGGAATAGAATGCTCCAGGGAAGGTGCCACTCCCAGCTCGCCTATGAACTTCTGCAACCAGATAGCCTCTTTTGCTGCATCAGATGCGGCAATATACTCTGCTTCACAAACCGAGTCTGCAACAGTATGCTGCTTGGAACTTTTCCAGCAGATAGCTCCATCATTTAGGATAAAAACAAATCCTGACACACTCTTGCTGTCATCATGATCTGACATAAAACTGGAGTCAGTATACCCCTCTAGTTTTAGGTCAGAATCTCCATAGAGTAGCCATTGATCTTTAGTATTTCGCAAATACTTAAGGATGGTCTTTACCACCTTCCAATGTGCTTCTCTTGGGTTAGATTGGTATCTACTCACTACCCCTAGTGAGTATGCCACATCAGGTCTAGTACACAACATAGCATACATAATAGAACCCACTGCCGAAGCATATGGTATTCTACTCATACGCTCTCTTTCCTCAGGGGTTGTCGCACAATCCTTTTTGGAAAGAGTAATTCCATGGCCTATCGGGAGATAGCCTTTCTTGGAATTTTCCATGCTAAAGCTTTTTAACACGGTGTCAATGTATGTTGATTGGGACAATCCCAGAAGCCTCTTTGATCTATCTCTATAGATTTTCATACCTAATATGAATGAGGCTTCTCCCATATCTTTCATGGAGAATTGTGATGAAAGCCAAACTTTTATTCCCTGTAGTGCAGGAACGTCATTCCCGATTAAGAGAATATCGTCCACATACAATACAAGAAATACAACTACAGAACCATTAGCCCATTTATATATGCAAGGTTCTTCTCCGTTCCTAATGAAGCCATACGATTTGATACACTTATCAAACCGCATGTTCCAACTCCGAGATGCTTGCTTTAGCCCATATATAGACTTCTGAAGTCTACACACTTTTGACTCGTCTATGGAAGTGAACCCTTCAGGTTGTGTCATATACACTTCCTCCTCCAGCTCTCCATTTAGGAAGGCTGTTCGGACATCCATTTGCCAGATCTCATAGTCAAAATGTGCAGCTAAAGCTAGCATAATCTGAATGGATTTCAGCATTGCCACAGGAGAAAATGTCTCGTCATAGTCAATACCATAACGTTGACGATACCCCTTGGCAACCAGACGGGCTTTATAGGTCTCTACCTTCCCGTCTGCGCCTCTTTTCCTTTTGAAGATCCATTTGCACCCAATGGGTTTTATCCCTTCAAGTGCATCAACCAATGTCCATACATGGTTGATTTCCATGGACTCCATTTCGGATTTCATGGCTCCAAGCCATAACTCAGAATCAGACCTTTGCATTGCATCCATATAGGTGATCGGATCCTCGTTGTTCTCATCGAGTTCAACAGGATCGCCATCCTGGATTAGATATCCAAAATATCTATCCGGTGGACGCGATACTCTGTCGGATCTCCTTAATGATTGCACAATAGGCTCAGGATTTAATCTTATCAAATCAGGTTCAATACCAGCCTGTGTGTGCCCAGGTTCTTCTACTTGTAGAACTTCATCAAGTTCTATCTTAGAAGCTATAGTTCCTTCAATAAGGAACTCCTTTTCTAAAAAGATAGCTCTAAGTCTGACGAACACCTTTTGTTCATCAGGCAAGTAAAAGTAGTATCCTTTGGATTCTTTTGGATAACCAACAAAAAAAACATTTTTCAGACCTTGGCCCTAGTTTATCTGTTTCCAAACGCATGACATAAGCCGGACACCCCCAGACACGAAAATGTGAAAGGGTTGGCTTACGTCCTATCCATATTTCATATGGAGTTTTGTCAACGGATTTACTAGGAACATTATTAAGAAGTTGACATGCAGTCTCCAATGCATATCCCCAGAAAAACATAGGCAAAGTAGCAAACCCCATCATAGATCGAACCATGTCCAACAAGGTCTGATTTCTCCTTTCAGACACTCCATTTAACTGAGGTGTCATAGGAGGAGTCCATTGAGAGAGAATCCCATTCTCCTCAAGATATGTCAAAAACTCACCTGAAAGGTATTCACCACCTCGATCTGATCGAAGTATTTTGATTTCCTTTCTGGTTTGTTTTTCAACTTCATTACGATATCGTTTGAACATTTCAAACGAATCAGACTTATGTCTCATAAGATAGACATAACCAAACCTCGAAAGGTCGTCTGTAAAAGTAATGAAATATCTAAAACCTCCTCTAGCACAGATAAACATAGGTCCACATACATCAGTATATACAAGACCTAGGATATCCGAGGCTTGCTCACCTTTTCCTTTAAAAGGTGATTTGGTCATCTTTCCAATAAGACAAGATTCACAAGTTGGCAGTGATTCACAATCACTGACATCTAGGAGGCCATCTCCTATTAACTTGTTAATCCTATTTTTATTGATGTGACCTAGCCTACAGTGCCAAAGATAGGCTTCATTGACATCATCTATTCTAGGGCGTTTACTAGAACTTGTACTCATTACAATAACAGGCTGTGATAGTAAATATATACCATTAACTAAGCTTCCATTCATGATAGTCTTACCATTCAAAATGATAGAACAAACGTTTTTCTTTATTGAAAATTCAAAATTTTCATTGGCCAGAAGGCCTACAGAAATAACATTAAGCATGAAAGAAGGACTATAATGACAGTCACTTAGAGTGACATTACAAGACTCATAAGACAACTCCAGAACACCCAATGCCAGAATTGGAACAGCATTTCCATTCCCTACGTTCAGGTACTTCTCGCCATCTTCGAATCTTCTACTAACTCGAAGTCCCTGTAAAGAATTACAGATATGAATAGGACTTACGGTATCTAATAGCCAGCTAGTAGTATCACAAATAGTAAAGTTAGGATATATCATATATATACCTGGTGCAGAAACAGCTTGCTGCTTCTTCTTCTTCGGCCTGTTCGGGTCAAGTGAAGCGATGTAAAGAGGACAATTCCTCTTCCAATGACCCTGCTTCTTGCAAAAGAAGCACTCTGCCTTGCTCTGGTCTAACTTCTTCTTGGTCTGACTTGAACCAGGAGCAGACTGTACCTTCTTGCTCTTCTTGTTCTTCTTTTTCTTAAAGGGTCGAGGAGCACCTGCCGAGGAACCTCCTACATAATTCACCAGCCCTTTGTTGAGCTGGTGGTCCTTTTCATAGGCTTGCAGTAAACCTAACATCTCATGATAGTTTACTACCGGCCTATTCAATCTCTAGTGATCGAGAAAGGACACGTAGGAGGGTGGCAGGGAGTTCAGGACGCATCTTTCCCTAGCTGTTCGTGAAGGGGACAGTCGAGCTTGCCCAGGCGCTCGAACAACTCGATCATGTTTATAACATGATCAGTCACAGAAGCACCTTCACGCATACGCGTGTTATAGATGGCGCTGGAGATACGGTATCTCTCAGCGTCATCAGGAGTGCCAAAAGACTCCTTCAACCTTTGAAGGATATCCTCAGGCTGGGCCTTCTCAAACCTGCGACCGAACTCATCGTTCATCGCAGCCAGCATAATACATCGGACAGTGGTCCGATCAGAGATCCACTTCTGGTAAGTGTCTCTAACCGGTCCCCGAGTATTGGCAGCGGGAACTACAGGTGCCTGATCTGTCAGAACGTACAAGATCCGTTCATGCTCAAGGACTATCCTCAATCTTCGATACCAGCTATCGAAGATGGGTCCAATCAATTTTTCATTGTCCAACAATGGATGGAGCGACAGATTAGTTGACATCTGAAAGAAAAATATGACCAAAATTAGTTTATGTAATTTTCAAAACCCTAAGACTTGGACTTTAGTCAAAAAGGTTCTCCCACTAACTTTTCAGAATAGGAGCCTCTACCTCCAATTCCGTGAAGTCATAATTCAAAGTGGGTACTAGAATCCAATAGACCACGTACAAGCCCGTCTAGGGTATGGCTCACCCATACGTGTCTAAAGGTAGGTTCTTATAACCAATTGCTGTCATTAGCAATTTCTAGTAATCTATTTTGCCCCAAGATGCACTGTAATCGACCTAGGGGCCTCCTATTACAGGCTCTCGGTTAGGTCCAACCATTAACATGCCGAATTCAGTGTTTCCAACCAACAAATGACCAAGCCCGTCTAGGGTACGGCTCACCTGATCACTGTTGAGAAGGTCACACTGAACCTTCATATTAGGGAGAGTAATCCCAATAGCATGATATACACCCGTTCTATGGAACTGCCGATGCATACCCAACTAATGGACACATTACAAACCCACTTAATGGGAGGCAAAGACTTTGTTAACTCCTTAACTAGGTCTTTTTAAGGACCTAATAATTTAGAGGATTTTAAAATTTGTGACATATAAAAAAAAATATCATGAACCTTGATCCATAAACTCCCACTAAATCTTAGAAGGGTTTATGGTTAGGTTCATGGGCACCTAAATCAGTCAGACTGATAACCTTAAATGGCATGGGTTGATCTAACTCAATAATCTTTTCTAAATCAAATCAGGTTAGCCAATTTGGCCAGGTAAGTGCGGTCGAGGCATGAGTTACGGCATTAACCACTTTTCTTAGACACCAATTACAAGAACTGGCCAGGAAAGGGTACCCTCAAAGCCAAGGACCATAAGGCTGCTTACCTTAGACACCAAATTGGTTTACCGTCATCAATTAGATTAGAAAAATTGAGTTAGGTTAGCCACTGAGCCAGATTAGATCCATTTAGATGAATGGACACAAGCTTCTAACTAATTAGAAACTAGGAAAAGATAATCCTTAATCAACTTTTGATTAAAATTATTTTTAGAGTTCATTCAACTAAACCTAGGTCTAACCCAATTAGGATCTAATCCTAGCCCAACCATTTAACCCAATTGGCTTATCAAATGACTTAAGGTTTTATAAACCCTAATTTGCATTTATCATTTAATTATTTCAAATAATTCATAATTATAAGAAATCAAGCCAATTATTTAATTAAAACAATTTTAATTAAATCTTGTAAAACTCCTTTTACAATTAATTCTTATTTACATTTAACATATCAAAAAATAAAAATAATACATGCCATCATTAATTCTTAATTAAAACAATTTTAATTAAAAATTAAATAATTCAACTAATTACCAAATTAGTTAATTAAACAATTTTAATTAACTAAAAACATGCAAATATAATTTTAAATTGAACCTCGCTCTGATACCATTTGAAGGATGATTTTTTTTTTTTTTTGTGTCTACACTAAGCATAGAATAGAAACAGGTAGATATTTTAAAATAATTTTAATTAATTACGAAAAAACCTGTCCCAAAATCAGGATCAAAAAAATATATTTGCATAGAGAACATTAAAATGCATGGCATATATATTTTTTTTTTAATTTTTAGACATGTATAAATGCATATAAAAATTAATAAAGAACTTATTCCAGGCTGGAATAAGGGAGGAATGGGGTGGAATAGCTATTCCCGCTATTCCACCCTTCTTCAACCTCGGTTCAGAAATTCCTTACCGTGGAACAAGGTTCAGACGCCGACTGCAGAGCGCACAGGCCTCCAAACTCCGAGCTTCAAGGTCCGCTGGAATGTGCTCTTGACCGGCTACAAGGAACTGAAGACCAATCGCCAAAACTCCGGCATTTGCCACCTCAAATCAGGGCTCAAAAGGGCTTCACGGCCACGGTTGCAGCAGGGAGAATAAAGCTTCAAACTTGGATTTCTTTGCACTGGAGCGAAGAACTGCTCCCAGGATCTCAGGCGAAATCCCTCTAGAGGGGATACACGCCTGGGGCTCCTCTGATCGGAGCTTCGACATCGCTAGCCACCGTATCCCTCTTTTCACGGTTTCGGTAGAATGGATGAAGCTCTCAAAAAACTCGTCGAAAGAGAGCAAGAAGCGGGTATAAAAAATTTCTCTGGATGCCAACCGTAGAGGAGAGCAAGGGTCTTCAGTTTTGTGCGAAGGGGTAGTGGGATTTAATCAAAATAAATCAAGGAAGGAGACGCACTGTTTCGGTTTCAAAAACTGAAACGTCTCAGGCGTAAGGATGAAGACGACGGTTCAATAGGTGAACCGGCAAATGACCAAAAAGCCCTTCGGTCCAAGGTCCAAAGCAGGGTCAATTTGGTTCAGGCCAAAACCCAATCAAACGAAGTCCAAATCGAACGAAACTGGACTCAAAATGAAGCTAAGAACGAACCCTATCTTTCTACAGTCCAACCTCACTGATTTGAGTTGAAATCGATTTACAACCGACTAAAACAAAAATCAATTGGACTTAGAAACATTCATCAAACCATTTGATGAACATGGGTTCAATCCTAGTCAGCCAGGAACATATTCCTGGTCGATCCAGAGAAGATCTGATCAACCCAAGACCGGGTCAATCAGAAGAAAACTCAACCAAAAATCGTGACAAAATACCGAAACGATTCCCAATCGAATCGGTTCCTGATCAGATAGAAATCCTCTATGGCGTGTGACCTCATAGGTTCGAACCTAAACGGTAGTATTGGAATACTTCCAGTACCAGCACAAGATACCACCTAGCAATGGGTCTCGGCGTCCGGATAGGTCGAAGATGCGAGAGCAATCCATGGAACCTCTGGCATATGGTTAGCGCATAATTCATCCCTTTGACCTTCAATGCTCAGGATGACCTAGGGTTGAACTGCCAACCCCAGCTATGTCAATCCACTACGTGTCTCAATCTCGCAAGTCCAGTGACTCTTCACTGGGACCACCCCGGCCGAGGATTTGCTAAATTGAGATACTGCGAGACATTCCATTTGGACAGGTCAATTCCATCTTGGTCCACTACTGCTCCACAAGTACTTGCCTGTACCCAGAAACCTTCCGTCACCGGATTAAAAATCCGGGTAGTCCGGCACCAAAGCACATGGAGTTGCTTGCAAGCTACCATAGTGACCTCAGGTCAGAGGGACACTTATGCCCATATCCATTCGCGAGCGATCCTTAGGCAGATAAGGTGCTACGCGGAGTCACGTCTAATGAGATATCAAATATCCCACTTACAGATCACATCAGTGTCACCACACTCCTTTGGTCAAGAGGACAACCAAACAATGCGAACCACAACAGCCTATGCTTGATATGTTGCTATCCAGGTACAACATATCATTTGGCTGAGAACCCTGTTTAAGGACCACTCGATATATCCTCTCTATATCGATGTAATAGTAGTCCTAAGGATATCATCACTAAAGAATTCATTATAGGAAGATGTAAAGTGATGAGAAGCCAGAATAACTTTTATTCATTATAAAAATTACATAACAATTAGCTCAACCATCTACAACCTAGATGATTGGCTTTGGGATACAATTCCCAACATCTTGGTCCTCCCTTGCATTCGCAAGCTAGCTTTGTGCCTCGGAACACCCCGGGATGCCCCTTCTTCGCCCCTTCCGAGTGCCGGATCTTCACGGTCGCGCGCGCGCGGAACCATGGTCGGTGCCATCCGGTCCGGTCGATGTCCCGGTCCTTCGACTCCGTCTGGATCCTTCGGGCGAAAACGCAGCCACGCGCGCGCGGAACCTAGGTCGGTGTGCGATGCTCCGGTCGACCTCCCGGTCCAGCTCCATCGGCTCCGTCCGGATCCTTTGGGCGAAAATGCGGCCGCGCGTGCACGGAACCAAGGTGGTGCGGGCACCAGACTCAGAAGAAGACTTCAGGGCTCCATCTGGATGTCTGATTGACCTTGCCCGAAGAATTAGGGTTTTCTGGTTTTGTGATTAGGGTTGACTTGGTCAACTCAATTTTAGTCTTGAGTCTGTATTTCCCTACAATTTAAATTTTGTTGAGTCATGTTGACTCAGTACAAGTCCTAGTAGTGGTCTAAGTCTTCTCCAGGTTGGTGCCATTTTTTTTAAAATCAAGTCAAGGTCCAGGGTGCCCAATTTTTTCTCCTAGGCCCAAGCATGTGGGTGCCACACTCCCAGCCACACACCAGAGTCTAGGAGGTGCCACATCTCCATCCAGTGTGCCTTGGTCCCCACACCACAAGAAAGCAGGTCCCTTCTTTCATGCGCCACTTAGGGGAGAAATCTATCAAGATACCTCAATCCAAGGTGGAGCCAACTTCTTTCCGGATAAACCCAAGCCAGGATGGCAAGAATTTTTCTTGAAGAGAGGATCAAGGAGGTGTCCCACAATGTTCCATAAAAATCCAAGTTATAAAAGGGAAGAGAGCATGTCTTGGGGAGAAAATCAAGGAGGCACCCAAAAGTTTCCTAAAGTGCCAAAGCCATGAAAGGAAGAAGCCTAAACTTGTGGAGCAAGACTAGGAGGTGTCCAAAAGAGCCAAACCATGAAGGGAAAATCCTTGATTCATGGAGGGATACTGGGAGACACCCCCATAACCTGCCATTTGGAGCTGATTTTCAAGTTTTCTTGGAGTTTTTGGACTGCCCACTCATGGAAGGAGTCTTGGGAAGAGAATTTGATGCCTAAAGTGTGGGTTAGTCCTATTAGTCCCACATGGGAAGTGTATGAAATTTTATTTCTTTGTTATGTCTATATATTCAACTCTATGTAACTCTTGAATAAATGATGAATGAAATCAATTTCTGTGTGAGCAACTTTGTGTTTCTCTCTTCCGTATTTGTATTCAGATGTTGAGCTCCGTGAGGGAGTAAATCTGGGTTCCCTAGGAACCTTGAGGAGGTGTGAGATCTCCAACCCCAAAACCCTAGCTTAGTCCACCCATCTCTACTCCACCACCAAACCCTAATTTTCCATCTTCATCCCACGGCCCCTCTCTTCCACATCGAAGCCGGTCACCAGCATCCAGGTTCAGATCAACTATTTCAACTACAGAGCCAGTTCAAAGGAGAGTCAGATCAGTATCAAGATCTCCGGAACTTCTACATCCAACAATCTTCATTAAGTACTCAGGTCAGTGTCTTTCTTTGAGTTTCTGGTTCTTTTTTTTGTTCTTCTTCTTCCAGATCCTGAGTTCGAGAAGAAGGCCAACCTTGCCATAGGACTACAATCCGAGGATCCATTGTGAAGATGCCCCATCTCCAAGGATCCTACAATCTGCTCAAGAGTGTCCTTCAATTGAAGCAATGAGAGATATCACAGTCAGGTATAAAACCTTCTCTTCTCTCTTCATCTGTTTCTTTAAAGAGGAGTAAACCCTAGGTCTGGGGGTTTCTCAATCCCCAGCGATCCTACTTCTGAGTTACTCTGATAATCCACTCCTTTTAATTGTGCTTTCTGTCATTTCTTAGTTTCTTTCAATATTAGTTTATCTTTCCTTTGAGTCAAAGCCGACTTCTAAAAATAAATAAACAAAAAAAATACATTAATTTTAATTTGCTTTCGCATCGCATCATCTCTTCTTTTGTTCTGCATCACAAGGTCGGTGTGCGATGGTCCGGTCGACCTCCCGGTTTCGCTCCATCACCTGCGTCCGGATCCTTCGGGCGAAATCGTGGCCGCGCGCGCGCGGAACCAAGGTCAGTTTTCGATGGTCCGGTCGACCTCCCGGTCCCGCTCCATCGTCGCCGTCCGGATCCCTCGGGCAAAAAATACGGCCGCGTGCGCGCGGACCAAGGTCGGTGCGCTCTTTGGTCCGGTTGACCTCCCAGTCCCGCTCCATCGGCCCCGTCCAGATCCTTTGGGCAAAAAACACAGCCGCGTGCGCGTGGAACCAAGGTCGGTGTGTGATGGTCCGGTCGACCACCCGGTCCCGCTCCATTGCCTCCATCCGGATCCTTCGGGCAAAATTGCGGCCGCGCGCGTGCGGAACCAAGGTCGGTGTGCGATGGTCCGGTCGACCTCTCGGTCCCGCTCCATCACCTCCATCCGGATCCTTCGGGCGAAATCGCGGCCGCGCGCACGCGGAACCAAGGTCAGTTTTCAATGGTCCGGTTGACCTCCCGGACCCGCTCCATCATCGCCGTCCGGATCCCTCGGGCGAAAAATGCGGCCACGTGCGCGCGGAACCAAGGTCGGTGCGCTCTTTGGTCCGGTCACCTCCCGGTCCCGCTCCATCGTCGCCGTCCGGATCCCTCGGGCAAAAAATGCGGCCGCACGCGCGCGGAACCAAGGTCGGTGCACTCTTTGGTTCGGTCGATCTCCCGGTCCCGCTCCATCGTCACTGTCCGGATCCCTCGGGCGAAAAACGCGGCCGCGCGCGTGCGGAACCAAGGTCGGTGTGCGATGGTCCGGTCGACCTCCCGGTCCCGCTCCATCGCCTCCGTCCGGATCCCTCGGGCGAAATCACGGCCGCGCGCGCGCGGAACCAAGGTCGGTTTTCGATGGTCCGGTCGACCTCCCGGTCCCACTCCATCGGCACCATCCGGATCCCTCGGGCGAAAAATGCGGCCGCGCGCGCGCGGAACCAAGGTCGGTGCGCTCTTTGGTCCGGTCGACCTCCCGGTCCCGCTCCATCGGCCCCGTCCGGATCCCTCGAGCGAAAAATGCAGGCGCGCGCGAGCGGAACCAAGGTCGGTGCGCTCTTTGGTCCGGTCGACCTCCCGGTCCTGCTCCATCGGCCCCGTCCGGATCCCTCGGGCGAAAATCGCGGCCGCGCGCGCGCGGAACCAAGGTCGGTGCGCTCTTTGGTCCGGTCGACCTCGCGGTCCCGCTCCGTCGGCCCCGTCCTTCTTGGTGGTCCCTCTCCATGCCCCCGTCCCAAAACACCCACGCCCCCTCGTCAAATTGGAAATCCCCGCACCCTTCGGTGCGGCTCGGTGCCCCGTGCATCCGTTGTCCCTCGTGGGTTCATGGTATCTCGTGCTTGGTGGTTTTCCACTGTCGACGTGTCCCATCGACGACCCCTCCTTCGTGCGCTCTCGGGTCGCAAGGCTCCGCGTGCGGGGGAGTGGCGCGGTGCGCGTCGCGGCGGCGACCGTGTCGGCATGTGAGCGATCTTGGATGCGCATCCAGCGACGGGCTCCCTGCCTCGTCGTGTTCAACCGTTGGTGGGTGCATCCCTTCACTCATGCTCGGAGGACCCTTTGTTGCCCCTCGTTGTGACCCGTCAGTTGCCCGTGTGGTCTACCCCTCTTGCGGGACTCGTCCGTTCGCCACGCGACCCTTGCGGCTACCCCGCCTCCGCAGCGGCGGGTGCCATTCCTCGTGCGGTCCTTGAGCGCCTTCCGTTTGGAGAGTCCCTCCGTGTTCTCCCATTCCTTCGGCCCGCTCCTGGATTCATGTGCTCTCGCGGATGCGGTGGATTCATCGTGCCGGGGCCCCCGTGCCCCGCGTCCCATCTCGAATCGTTGCCCGCCCCGATGCGACGACGTCCGTGGCCCGTCCCAGCGTCCCCCCTCCTCAGGTCAGCAGGACGGCAGTGGCGGGGATCCGGCGTCGCCCGAGGACGTGCTACCTGGTTGATCCTGCCAGTAGTCATATGCTTGTCTCAAAGATTAAGCCATGCATGTGCAAGTATGAACTAATTCGGACTGTGAAACTGCGAATGGCTCAATAAATCAGTTATAGTTTGTTTGATGGTACGTGCTACTCGGATAACCATAGTAATTCTAGAGCTAATACGTGTAACAAACCCTGACTTCTGGAAGGGATGCATTTATTAGATAAAAGGT
Organism: Areca catechu; assembly: GCA_021397845.1. NCBI lineage: Eukaryota > Viridiplantae > Streptophyta > Magnoliopsida > Arecales > Arecaceae > Areca > Areca catechu. The sequence continues at coordinate 91,135,108 of CM038049.1, read as the reverse complement.
CGACACGGGCTCTGCCCGGCGCTTCGATGATTCATGATAACTCGACGGATCGCACGGCCCACGTGCCGGTGACGCATCATTCAAATTTCTACCCTATCAACTTTCGATGGTAGGATAGGGGCCTACCATTGTGGTGACGGGTGACGGAGAATTAGGGTTCGATTCCGGAGAGGGAGCTTGAGAAACGGCTACCACATCCAAGGAAGGTAGCAGGCGTGCAAATTACCCAATCCTGACACGGGGAGGTAGTGACAATAAATAACAATACCGGGCTCCTCGAGTCTGGTAATTGGAATGAGCACAATATAAATCCCTTAGCGAGGATCCATTGGAGGGCAAGTCTGGTGCCAGCAGCCGCGGTAATTCCAGCTCCAATAGCGTATATTTAAGTTGTTGCAGTTAAAAAGCTCGTAGTTGGACCTTGGGCTGGGCCGGCCGGTCCGCCCCACGGTGTGCACCGGCCTTCCCGTCCCTTCTGCCGGCGATGCGCTCCTGTCCTTAACTGGATGGGTTGTGCCTCCGGCGCCGTTACTTTGAAGAAATTAGAGTGCTCAAAGCAAGCCCACGCTCTGGATACATTAGCATGGGATAACATCGCAGGATTTCGGTCCTATTGTGTTGGCCTTCGGAATCGGAGTAATGATTAAGAGGGACAGTCGGGGGCATTCGTATTTCATAGTTAGAGGTGAAATTCTTGGATTTATGAAAGATGAACCACTATGAAAGCATTTGCCAAGGATGTTTTCACTAATTAAGAACGAAAGTTGGGGGCTCGAAGACGATCAGATACCGTCCTAGTCTCACCCATAAACGATGCCGACCAGGGATCGGTGGATGTTGCTTTCAGGACTCCGTCGGCACCTTATGAGAAATCAAAGTTTTTGGATTCCGGGGGGAGTATGGTCGCAAGGCTGAAACTTAAAGGAATTGATGGAAGGGCACCACCAGGAGTGGAGCCTGCGGCTTAATTTGACTCAACACGGGGAAACTTACCAGGTCCAGACATAGCAAGGATTGACAGACTGAGAGCTCTTTCTTGATTCTATAGGTGGTGGTGCATGGCCGTTCTTAGTTGGTGGAGCGATTTGTCTGGTTAATACCGTTAACGAACGAGACCTCAGCCTGCTAACTAGCTACGCGGAGGCATCCCTCCGCGGCCAGCTTCTTAGAGGGACTATG
>CM038049.1:91081429-91126429 GCA_021397845.1 Areca catechu | reverse complement strand
GAGTCTAATTGTTTGCATGACAACTAGGTCAGGCACACCTTACCACCCTTCACAAGCCCAACCTAGTTCATCCATGGATACTAGTATGGAAAGCCTTATGAGAACTATGATCGAGAAGATGGACCATTTGGATGCTAAATTTGGTCAGTTCGAGGAAAGGTTAGGAATCCTAGAAGAAACTAGGTTGACCCCAACTGAACCACCTTCACCCAGATTACCTTCAGTTCATCCTAGAGCCCAACGACAGGAACACACACCTGACCCAATTCAAAGAAGACCGCATCAGGATTATGTTGATCATACTCCAGAGCCACCTCCTAGAAGGCCTCACTATGATACTTTTGATCAGGATGATCGGGCCCTAAGGAACATCCATCTAGATGCACCAACCTTTGAGGGAAGCTTAGATCCTAAGGTGTACACAGACTGGGAGGCTGACATGGACCAGTATTTTGACTGGTATGATATGTCTGAAGAGAGAAGATTTAAGTTTGCCAAAATCAGACTAGTTCGTCAGGCACAATTATATTGGGGAAATGTGGAACGCATATCAAGGAAAGGGGAGATTTACCTATAGCAACATGGAGAGATATGAAGAGGAAACTTAGAGAGAAATATCTGCCTATGTCTTATCAGCAAAGATTATTGTTCAGTGGCAACGATTGACACAGGGTAACAAGACTGTTTCTGAATACGTTGCTAAATTTGATGAGTTTGTGATGCGATGCAACGTAGTCGAGTCTGAAGTAGCCACTTTATCAAGGTTTAGATCAGGGTTGAATGATGATATAAAAGGGGAACTGTTTTTAAGGGAAGTCCATGATTTAGATCAGGCATACCAAGTTACCACGGACTATGAGAGGTTTCAAAGGAGAGCTACATTTAGACGACCTGAACCTATTAGGTTTAACCCTCCTATTAGCAGGCCTAGTTCAGTCCCTGGTACAACCAATAGGCCAAGATCCAGCTCGAATCCAACCCCTAGGCACAACCCTGCCATTCCCCCAATTCCTAGAGAAGACAAAGGAAAGAGCCCTGAAGTTCGAGGTGAGAGGGAGCGAGTCTGCTATAAGTGTCGTAAACCAGGTCATTTCATGAGCCAGTGTCCCTCTAGAGCTTTACATATAGGGGAGGCAGAAGAAGGTGAATCAGAACCCCTGGAGAATGATGAAGAGGAGGTTTATGAAGCAGGGGATTGCTTGGCTGATGAGTATGAAGGAGATGAAGAGAACATAGACTCATCAGATTTGCTAGGAGTTGTGAAATGTATCATGACACAGACCAAGGAGCAAGAAGACTGGCGTAGAACTAGCATCCTACACACATTTGTTAAGATAGGAGAAAAGGTCTGTAAGATCGTCATCGATAGTGAAGCTGTGCCAACGCCATTTCCACTAACGCAGCCAAAAGTCTAGGATTACCCGTTGTACCACATCCCAATCCATATAAGGTATCCTGGATCGATTCCACTTCTATACCAATCAAGTCAAGATGTCAGGTTCAAGTCCAGCTTCAATCCTATCAGGAAAAGATCTGGTGTGATGTGCTTCCTATAGGGGTAAGTAGCATCATCTTAGGCAGGCCATGGCTGTTTGATCATGATGTGACCATCTTTGGTCAATCAAACTCCTGTGCTTTCAATTTCAATGGCAAGAAAATTGTCATTCATCCAACCCAGCCTAAGAATAATGTCAAGAGAGGAGCTAGCAGGTTGAAAGATAAGAAGACTGGATTAAATTTAATAGGTGCAAAAGAATTAGAGCAAGATATCATGGAAGGAGCACCTATTTGGGTAGTAGCTGCTAAGGAAATTAAGGACCACAGCCCTGTAGAACACCCTCAAGAGGTGGTCTAATTATTGAAAGAATTTGAGGATGTGTTTCAAGAAGATCTCCCCGATAACCTCCCACCTTTAAGAGACATATAACACGCAATAGATTTAATCCCTGGAGCGACTTTACCTAATTTGCCTCACTATAGGATGAACCCAACTGAACACCAGGAACTGCAAAGGCAAGTGGGTGAACTTCTTAGGAAGGGGTTTATTAAGGAAAGCTTAAGTCCATGTGCAGTCCCTGCTCTGCTGACCCCTAAGAAAGATGGCACCTGGAGGATGTGTATAGATAGTCGTGCCATTAATAAGATCACTGTAAAGTATAGATTCCCAATCCCAAGACTAGAAGACATGTTAGATATGATAGCTGGATCGACAATTTTTTCCAAGATAGACCTAAAAAGTGGCAATCACCATGTTAGGGTTAGGCCTGGAGACGAATGGAAGACCGCTTTTAAGACTAAAGATGGATTATATGAGTGGTTAGTCATGCCGTTCGGTCTGTCCAATGCACCCTGCACTTTTATGAGAATAATGAATCAGGTATTAAAGATTTTTATCGAAAGATTTGTAGTGGTCTATTTTGATGATATACTTATATATAGCAAAACAAAGGCAGACCACTTAACCCACCTGAAGCAAGTTTGTCAAGTCTTGAGAAAAGATAGTCTCTATGCCAATACCAAGAAGTGTGATTTCCTGACAAATAGAGTTATCTTTCTAGAATTCGTAGTCACATCTAAAGGGGTGTCCGCTGACCCTGCGAAAATTAAGTCAATAGTAGAGTGGCCTGTACCCAAGAATATCCATGATGTCCGTAGTTTCCACGGTTTAGCCACCTTCTATAGGAGATTCATTAGAGGGTTCAGTATGTTAGTGGCTCTAATCACTGATTGTATTAGGAAGGAATATTTCGAGTGGACTAAAGCAGCATGTAAGGCCTTCCTAACAATTAAGGAGAAAATGACACAAGCACCTGTCTTAAGGTTACCCTATTTTACCAAGGTGTTTGAGGTTGCTTGTGATGCTTCTGGGGTCGGAATTGGAGGTGTCTTGAGTCAAGAGAATCACCCAGTAGCATACTTTAGTGAAAAGTTAAATGAGGCGAGACTAAGGTATTCCACGTATGATAAGGAACTGTATGCTGTAGTTCAAGCTCTACGATATTGGAGGCATTATCTTCTACCCCACGAGTTTGTCCTGTTCTCTGATCACGAAGCTCTTAGGTTCCTTAGTTCTCAAAAGAAATTAAACCCTAGGCACGGGAAATGGGTAGAATTCATACAAGCTTACACGTTCATTTTGAAACATCGTGCCGGTACTGAAAATAGGGTTGCTGATGCGTTGAGCCGCCGTTCTATGTTGTTAACCTCTATGAGCACTGAAGTAGTAGGGTTCAATAGATTGAAAGATGAATATCCCACATGTCCTGATTTTGGTCACATCTATCAATCCCTCCAACAAAGACCATCTAGTGAGCCTAGTGATTATACACTGTTAGATGGATACCATTTCAAAAGAAATCAGTTGTGTATTCCCAAGACCTCTGTTAGGGAATTTCTGATCTGGGAAGTCCATGCTGGAGGTTTAGCAGGACATTTTGGCAGGAACAAAACCATCCTAGCAATGGAAGAACAATTTTTTTGGCCTGGTCTTAAAAAGAATGTTGCCCAGATCATATCTCAGTGTCGGACCTGTGCTGTTGCTAAACAGCAAAGATAGAACACCGGTCTGTACACGCCCTTACCTATCCCTGATGGTCCATGGCAAGATATCAGTATGGATTTTGTGGTAGGTCTACCTAAAACTTCTAGGAAACATGACTTTGTTTTTGTGGTTGTCGATCGTTTCTCCAAAATGGCACACTTCATCCCGTGTTCTCAAACTTTAGACGCTTCGAAAGTGGCGAAGGTTTTCTTAGATCAGGTGGTTAAGCTTCATGGTTTACCCAAGACCATTGTGTCAGATAGAGATGTCAAGTTCACTAGCTACTTCTGGAAAACCCTCTGGCACATGTTAGGTACTAAGCTGAAATTCTCTACGGCCTATCATCCTCAAACCGATGGCCAAACTGAAGTAGTAAACCGAAGCTTTGGAAATCTCTTAAGATGTTTAGTCGGCGACAACCTAGGAAACTGGGACTTACTACTTCCTCGTGCTGAATTTGCCTACAACAGTTCAATTAATAGGTCTATTGGAAAAAGTCCATTCGAAGTGGTCCATGGATACAGACGTAGGAAACCTTTAGACCTAATTCCATTACCAGTACATACACGAATATCTGAGTCTGCTGAGTAATATTCACAGCATGTTAAGGGTTTGCACAAGGAGATTAGTTAGAAGATTCAAACAAGCAATGAACTCTATAGGCATATGGCTAATTCACATAAACGGTTAAAGGAATTTAATGAAGGAGACTCTGTAATGATTAGGCTTAAACCAGAAAGGTTTCCTCTGGGAACTATGAAGAAACTCCATGCCCGGGGAGCCAGACCCTTCAAAATAATAAAGAAAATTGGACCTAATGCTTATGTAGTAGACTTACCACCTAGTTATGGCATTAGTTCTACATTTAATGTTTCCGATCTGAAAGAATACAAGGAACCTGCATTGATACCGGATGAACCTTTTGGTTCTAACACTTCTCTTGACAGTGAAATGCCAATTGAGTGTCCACCACCAAATATTCCTGAGCAAAAGGAAAGAATTGAAAGGATCTTGAATGACCAGATCATTACTACTAGAAATAAGGGCTACCAACGCTATCTGGTTCGATGGCAAGGACGTCCTGAATCTGAAGATTCCTGGATCACCAAAGAGGACCTACAACAAATTGACCCGGATATATTAGAAACTTATTGAAAGTAAAAAATGTGGGTGCAGGTGCCTACGCTAAGCATGCAATAGCACAGGGAGCAGGTTTTTAAAACATTTTTAAAATAAATACGGAAAATACCTACTCCGCACAGGATCTAGCATATGCAAGATGCATGTATTGGCATGATACAGGACATATAATATTTATAAACATTTTTAATAAATCTAGATCTACACATGCATCGAAATTAAAACCCAAAAACATACCTTATTCCTAGCTGGAATAAGTCTGGGATAAACCTGGAATAGACTGGAATAACTGGAATAAAGTTATTCCAGTCGTCTTCCACCTTGGGCTAAAAACAGGGCTTCCGAAAAGTCCCCGGAACGCCTCCTTCCGGACCTCCGATCGCTCCCAAATTTGAGCTGTAGATTCTTAAGGAAGTCCTCTTCGATTTGGCACTAGTTTCTACAAGAAAAACTAAGCCATTAAATCGTAAAAAATCGCCGAAGTCTGCTGCACGAAAATGGCAGCAGAACGGAGTAGCTGTCTTCGTCGTTGGATTTCGGGCAATTGGAGCGATCCCGGCTCGCGAGGTTTGCTCCGAGGAGTAGAGTGGTACTCCCTCTAGAGGGGAGACATGCCCGGGACTCTCGGATCCGCCTCCACGTACGGTGCTAGCCGCCGAAAGAGGGCTTCACGGTCACAGGTTTTCTGCTGCAGTGCAGAACTTTGAGCATAACAAAAACAAGGGATTAAGGCCTTGTTTCTCTCCCTCACACACTCCTAAACCCAGCCCCAAGATCACTCCAAAAAGAGCCTCTCATGGAAGAAGAATACCCTGAGATTTTTTTTTTGTTGCTTTCCCTCAATTCTCACACGTGGAATAAATACTTATCTCTCGTTGAAAAATTTCACCAAAAACAACAGGAGATGGCAAGGTGTTTATATAGGCTGCTGGGAGGGAGAGGGAGGTGGAGCGACGTGAGGTGGAGAGGCTTCATCAGTTAACCCAATTAAATGCCATAAACAAGGGATTAAGGCCTTTAACCAAAGGGGAGGGAGAAGAGGAAAACGCCCAGCATGGGAGTGCATTGGCCTTTCCAACGTTTGGAAAAAATTTCCATTCGTTTGGCCTTCCTTTCCGAATACCGTGTAAAACGGTCCAAGGTGGAAAAGAAATCAAGGTGGAAACCGGTTCAACCAAAAACCGGTCCAATCCCTTTAAACCAAACGGTTCAATCGAATTGAACCTGGTTCAAGAAATAAAATTGGTTCACAACCAATTGGAGGCCGAAACGAACTCCGAATCAGTTCAAAACTGATTCAGAAAAATCCTGGCGCAGCGCTGGTCAACCCGGAACAATTTTCGGTTGACACAAACAAGGGCAAGATGGGGAAAAGAGTGCTCAAAAATACTGTGACCATAAAACCGAGACGATTCTTAATCGTAATCAGTATCCGGATCAGAGAGTTATCCTCTATGGCGTGTGACCTCATAGGTTCGAACCTAAACGGTAGCACTAGAACAATTTCTAGTACCAGCACAGGAAACCATCTAGCAATGGGTCCCGGCATCCGGATAGGTCGAAGATGCGGGAGCAAACAATCAAACCTCTGGCATATGGTTACCGTATAATTCATCCCTTTGACCTCTAATGCTCAGGACGACTGAGATTGGGCTGCCAACCCAGACTGAGTCAGTCGACTGCGTGTCTCAACCTCGCAAGCCTAGTGACTCTTCACTAGGGCTGCCCCGGCCGAGGATTTGCTAAATTGAGATACTGCGAGACATTCAATCCAAACTGTTTGGACAGGTCAATTCCATCTTGGTCCATCACTGCTCCACAAGTACTTGCCTGTACCCAGAAACCTTCCGTCACCGGATGAAAAATCCAGGTAGTCCGGCACCAAAGCACAGGGAGTTGCTTGCAAGCTACCGCGATAACCTCAGGTCAGAGAGACACTTATACCCATATCCAATCGTGAGTATCCCTTTGGCAGAAAGGGACTGCACGGAGTCACGTTCAATGAGATATCACATATATCCCATCTGCAGATCACATCAGTGTCACCACACTCATTTGGTCAAGAGGACAACCAAATGATGTGAACTACAACAACCTATACTTGATATATTGCCATCCAGTACAATTTATCCTTTGGTTGTGAACCGGGTTTAAGGACCACTCGATACATCCTCTCTGTATCGAAGTCAGTGTAGTCCTAAGGACTTCATCACATAGGAAAGAGTTCATTTCAGGGAAATTCAATATGTGATGAGCTGCCAAAAATAATATTTTATTAATTCATTGAAAAAATACAATACTTAGCACAACCACCTACAACCCAGGCGATTGGCTTTGGGACACAATTCCCAACAACTCCCACTTGTACTAAAGCCAATCAGAAGAGTATCTAATACCCATTTCCCATTTACAATGGTCAAACTCTTTTATTCCGAGGGCTTTAGTGAAGGGGTCGGCCAGATTTTCTTTTCCATCGATCTTCAGAAGATTGATGTCGCCTAGTTCCACGATCTCTCGTACGAGGTGATAGCACCGCAGGATGTGCTTGGTGCGGTGATGAGCTTTTGGCTCCTTAGCTTGAGCAATGGCTCCAGTGCTGTCACAGTACACCGGAACAGGACCATCTAGGGAAGGTGCCACCCCTAGCTCTCCAAGGAACTTTCGCAACCACACAGCTTCCTTTGCTGCATCTGATGCTGCAATATATTCTGCTTCGCATACCGAGTCTGCAACAGTTGCCTGCTTGGAACTTTTCTAGCAGACCGCTCCTCCGTTCAGGGTAAATACAAACCCTGACACACTCTTGCTATCATCTCTATCTGACTGGAAACTAGAGTCAGTGTACCCCACAAGTTTCAAGTCAGGTTCTCCATAAATTAGCCATTGATCTTTAGTATTTCTCAAATACTTGAGGATGGACTTAACCACCTTCCAATGCGCCTCACCTGGGTCAGACTGGTATCTACTCACTACTCCTAGTGAGTATGCCACATCTGGTCTAGTACAAGTCATAGCATACATGATAGAGCCTACTGCCGAAGCATAAGGTACTCTACTCATGCGCTCTCTTTCCTCAGGAGTTGTCGCATAATCCTTCTTGGAAAGAGTAATTCCAGAACCTATCGGAAGATAGCCTTTCTTGGAATTTTTCATGCTGAACCGTTTCAGCACGGTGTCTATGTACGTAGACTGGGACAATCCCAAAAGCTTCTTAAATCTATCTCTATAGATTTTCATACCTAGTATGTAAGAAGCTTCACCCAAGTCCTTCATGGAGAACTGAGATGATAACCAGACCTTTATTCCTTGTAATGTTGCGACGTCATTCTCGATTAAGAGAATGTCGTCAACATACAGTACCAGGAATACAATCACATAACCATTAATCCATTTATAGATGCACGGTTCTTCTCCGTTCTTAACGAAGCCGTACGATTTGATACACCTATCAAACCGTAAGTTCCAACTTCGAGATGCTTGCTTGAGTCCATAGATGGACTTCTGCAATTTGCATACTTTTGATTCATCTGTGGATGTGAACCCTTCAGGCTGTATCATATACACCTCTTCTTCCAGCTCCCCATTTAGGAAAGTGGTTCGGACATCCATCTGCCAGATCTCGTAATCAAAATATGCTGCCAAGCAAGCATGATCCGAATAGACTTGAGCATTGCCATAGGGGAAAATGTCTCGTCATAATCGATACCATATCGTTGACGATACCCCTTGGCAACCAGATGGGCTTTATAGGTCTCTACGTTCCCATCTGCGCCCCTTTTTCTCTTGAAGATCCATTTACACCCGATGGGTTTTATTCCTTCAGGCGGATCAACCAATGTCCAAACATTGTTGATTTCCATGGACTCCATTTCGGATCACATGGCTCCAAGCCATGCCTCAGAGTCAGATCTCTGAAGTGCATCCATATAGGTGATCGGATCCTCATTGTTCTCATCGAGCTCAATGGGATCGCCATCCCGGACCAAGAAACCGTAGTATCTGTCCGGCTGACGTGGTATTCTACCAGATCTCCTAATGGGTTCTAGGTGTGATTCAATCACAGCCGGTTCTACGACGTCCTTAGAGTGTGTAGGTTCTTCTATTGGTTGAACTTCATCAAGTTCAATCTTGGAGGCTATAGTTCCTTCTCCAAGGAACTCCTTTTCCAAAAAGATAGCTCTAAGAGCAACGAACACCTTTTGTTCATTCTCCAAATAGAAGAAATACCCTTTGGTTTCCTTAGGATAACCAACAAATAAACACTTGTCAGACTTAGGACTAAGTTTGTCTGTGTCTAAACGTTTTACGTAAGCCGGACAACCCCAGACCCGAAGGTGTGAGATTGAAGGTTTACGTCCATTCCACATTTCATATGGAGTGGAGACAACAGACTTACTTGGAACATTATTTAACAAGTAACAGGCTGTCTGAAGTGCATATCCCCAAAAGGATAGCGGCAGAGTTGCAAAGCCCATCATTGATCGAACCATGTCCAACAAGGTTCGATTCCTCCTTTCGGACACACCATTCAACTGTGGTGTTCCTGGAGGAGTCCACTGAGAGAGAATTCCATTCTCCTCAAGATATGTCAAAAATCCACCAGATAAGTATTCACCACCTCGATCAGATCGAAGGGTTTTAATACTATTTCCAGTTTGCTTTTCTACTTCATTACGGTATCGTTTGAACATTTCAAACGACTCAGACTTATGTCTCATTAGAAAGACATAACCGAACCTCGAAAAGTCGTCTGTAAATGTAATGAAATATTTGTATCCTCCTTTGGCACTAACTGTCATCGGTCCACATACATCAGTATGTATTAGACTTAGAAATTCTGTAGCTCGTTCACCTTTTCCAGTAAAAGGTGACTTGGTCATTTTACCAAGTAAACAGGATTCACAAGTGGGCAGTGATTCAGAATCACTGACCTCGAGAAGTCCATCTCCTCGCATCTTGTTTATCCTATTTTGGTTAATATGACCTAGCCTACAGTGCCAAAGATACAAATCGTTGACATTATCTAATCTTGGACGTTTGCTGGAAGTGTACATTACACTAACAGGCCTTGATAGTACGTATATGCCATTATTTAATCTAGCTTTCATTATAACAGAGTTATTTAAAATAACATTGCAAAAATCTCCTTTTATTGATAGTTCAAAACCACAACTGGCCAAAAGGCCTACAGAGATTATGCATATAATGAAACTAGGACAATAGTGACAGTCGACCAGTTCGACAGTACAAGACTCAAAGACAAGACGCAGGACTCCAACCGCCAGTACTGAAACACGATTTCCATTCCCGACGCTCAGAAACTGTTCTCCATCTTCAAATATTCTGCTAACTTGAAGTCCCTGTAACGAATTACAAACATGAATTAGACTACCAGTATCCAATACCCAGTTTGCAGTATCAATAATTGAGTAATTACAAGGTCTTATCATATAAATACCTTGTTCAGCAGACTTCTGCTTTCTCGGCCTGTTCGGATCAAGGGACGCTATATAAAGAGGACAGTTCCTCTTCCAGTGTGGTGCGGGCACCAGACTCAGAAGAAGACTTCAGAGCTCCATTTGGCTCTCTGATTGACATTGCCCAAGAAATTAGGGTTTGTAATAAAGGTGACCTGGTCAACCAGTTTATTTATTTCTTGAGTCACCATTTAAATTTTGTTGAGTCATGTTGACTCGGTGCAAGTCCCGATGTGGTTTCAAATCAAGGTCCAAAATGGTGCCACATTTGTCTTCCAATCAAATCAAGGTCCAAGCAAGTGGAGGCCACACTCCAAGCCACACGCCCAGCCACACTCCGAGCACACGCCAGAGTCCAGGAGGTGCCACAGAGGCATCCCAGTGTCATGGTCCCCACATCCAAAGAAGAAAAAAATCAAATTGGAAGCTAATTTAAAGGAGGCGCCCATACCTGCCAATTTTGTCTAAGCAAAGAAGGAAAAGACTTCTCTTAGAGAAAAAATCAAAGAAGGACATCCAATTGAAGTTCAAATCAAAATCAAAGAGCTTAACTTGGAGTGGAAGAAAAGAAGAAATGCCATAAGAAGAAGAGGACTCCAAATCCAAATCCAACTCCAAAGGAGGTGCCATAAAAATTCCAAAAAAATTCCTTTATGGCCGTCCCAAATTTTTTTGAACTCTTGGTCGGCCAAGAGAGGAGATTTTCTACCTAATCTAGAGGTTGGAGGAGTTTAGTCCCACATGGGAATTTGTACAAGCTTGGAGAAAATTTTAGGTCTATATAATAGACCCCTCTTTGTAACTTTAAAAAAATCAATGAAGAAAAATTATTTTTGCTATTCTCTTGTGTTGAGTGACCTAGGTTTCTCTTATTCCGCACTATTCTAAGTGTTGAGCTCCGTGAGGGGGTAATCCGGGTTCCATTGGAGCCTTGAGGAGGTGAGAGATCTCCATCTTTATCCAAAACCCTAGGTTAGCCACTTAAAAATCCAAAACCCTAGCCGCCCTTCATTATTTTCAATCCATCAAACCCTAGCTCCTTCCATCTCCCACGGCCTCTCTCTCTCTACAAGTCCAGGCCGTCCACCTTCATCCAGATCCAGTTCGGCTACTTCAGATCCAGAGCAAGTTCCAAGGAAAATCACATCAGCTTCCAGGAGAATCCAGTTTTCAGCAATTTCAATCTTCAAGTTCATCAACCTGGTAAATTTTTCCCTTGACTCTCTGATTCCATCAATTGTTTTTTCTTCTCTTCCAGATCTTGAGTTCAGGAGAAGCCAATCCGCCAAAGGACCAGTATTGGAGGATCCATTGCGAAGATTTCTGAATCCGAGGATCCAACAATCTGCTCGGGAGAGTTCTTCCACCAAAATCTGTGAAGATCATTGTCTGGTTAGGTAAACCATCTCTTCTCTTTATTTCTGTTCTGTTGAAAGTTTGGAGCGAAACCCTAGGTCTGGGAGTTTCTCAACCCCCAGCGATCCGTTGCTTCTAAACTACTCTGATAATTTAGTTTCCTTAAAATTGTGCTTTCAATTATCATATTAGTATCTTTCAATATTAGGTTAACTTTTCTTTGATTTGAAGCCAACTTCTACAAACATATAAAAACAACAAAAAAATTAGTTAATCTTAATTTACTTCCACATCGCATCCCTTTATTTGTTCTGCATCACAGTGTCCCTTCTTCTTGCAGTGGAAGCACTCTGCAGAAGACTGATCAGCCTTAAATTTCCTGGTCTGACTCGGGCCAGGAGCATTCTGCACCTTCTTTCCCTTTTTATTTATTTTCTTCTTCCCTTTCTTAAAGGGACGACGACCTCTATTTCCTCCCACTAAATTCACCACCCCTTTATCAAGTTGGTGGTCTTTCTCGAAAGTCTGCAGCAACCCCAAAAGACCATGGTAGTTGACTGCAGGCTTGTTCATTCTGTAATGATCAAGAAAGTCAAGATAAGAGGAGGGAAGAGAATTCAGTATCGCATCCTTGCCGAGCTGCTCGTGCAAGGGGCATCCGAGTTTGCCCAATTTTTCAATCAACTCGATCATGTACAATACATGATCAGTGACTGAACCGCCATTCGGCATCTTGGAGTTGTAGATGGCACAAGACACTTTGTACCGTTCTACATCATCCGGGGTGCCGAAGGATTCCTTCAATTTTTGAAGGATTTCATCAAGTTGGGCCTCCTTGAATTTGCGAGTGAACTCGTCGTTCATCGCCGCTAGCATAATGCAACGGACAGTAGTCCGATCAGAGACCCACTTCAAATAAGCGTCTCTGACCGCAGTCCGTGCATTAGCGGGAGGGATTTCAGGTGCCGGATCCGTTATCACATACAGGATCCGTTCGTGCTCCAGAACTATTTTCAACTTTCGATACCAACTATCGAAGTTGTGACCCTTTAACTTCTCGGTGTCGAGAAGTGACCGGAGCGACAAGTTTGAAGACATCTGAAAAGAAAACAAGACCAAATTAGTTTATGAATTAATAACTTAACCAAAAGACTTGGACTTTAGTCTAAAGATTTCTCCCACTAATTTTTCAGATTGGTAGCCTCTGACTCCAATCCGTGAAAACAACATTTTTCAAGTGGGTACTAAAATCCAATAGGCCACGCATGAGCCCGACTATGGCCGGCTCACCCATACGAGCCTAAAGGTAGGTTCGTAAACCAATTGTTTCCTTAAACAATTTTCAGTATTTTATTTTGTCCCAAAGAACACCCCAATCGGCCTAGGGGCCTCCTATTGCGGGTCTTTGGTTAGGTCCAACCATTAAAATGACTAATCCAATGCTTCCAGCTAACTAAAGACCAAGCCCGACTATGGCCGGCCCACCTGGTCCCGTTAAGGAGGTTGCACTGAACCATCATCGATCAGATAGAAATTCCAGTGGCCGGATGTACACCCGTTCTATGGAACTGCCGATGCACACCAAGCTAGTGGACACATTTCTATCCAACTTAATGGGAGGCTAAGACACTGTCAATTCCTTGACTTAGTCTTTTTAAGGACCTAATAATTTTTAGAGGATTTTTTTTTTTGTGACAGAAGAAAAAGGTAAGGACATGGATCATCCTCCCACTGAATCAATCAGATTCCAGGAGGGTTGAATTAAATCAACAATTGATCCATGGGCACCTATTGATCAGTCAGACTGATCAACCTGGGTGACATGGGTTAACTCGAGTCATTGAGCTTTTCCAATCAGTTCTGGTCGACTCGACTAGCCAGGTAGGTGAGATCATGGGTGAGTATCCGCCATTAACCATCTTTCCTAGACACCAACCAAGTTGGCCAGGAAAGAGGTAGCCTCATACAACCATGATCACAAATGCCAAACCTACCTCGACACCAGTCGGTTTACCAGACTCGATCAGACTAGCCTAAAGACTCGGGCGTCCACTGAGCCACTAATTGGATCCATTTTAGATGAACGGATCAACTAATCTAACTATTAGATAGTTCTAAAGAAAGACCTTAAACAACTTTTGTTTAATCTTCTTTTAATCCGGTTCAACTAAACTTAGGTCTAACCCAGTGATGGACCCAACTAATCAGCTAACCCAATTAACCCAATTTGGCTTATGCAAATTTTATTAGAGTTCATAAACCTAAAAATTTTAATTAAGCCAAATACTTAATTAAAACATTTTTTAATTAAGTCTCTATGTAAAACAATTTTACATCTTAAATTATGCATCATATCTAGATTTATACTTTTATAAATATTATATGACCCAAATAACAAAATTATAAATCATGCCAAATTTATAATTTTAATTTCTTTTTGATTTCCTTAAAGGATCCTTCTGAAGAGGCCAACACAGACGAACCGCATCGTGTCAAAGACACACGGCCATGGTGAAGGTCTCAACTAGGTTCCTAAAAGTACTCTCTAATCCCAAGATTAAACAATTTAATCTACTATACATGCATCAAGATATGTTACTTTAGAACCTGGCTCTGATACCACTGAAAGTAAAAAATGTGGGTGCAGGTGCCTACGCTAAGCATGCAATAGCACAGGAAGCAGGTAAATATTTTAAAACATTTTTAAAATAAATGCGGAAAATACCTACTCCGCACAGGATCTAGCATATGCAAGATGCATGTATTGGCATGATACAGGACATATAATATTTATAAACATTTTTAATAAATCTAGATCTACACATGCATCGAAATTAAAACCCAAAAACATACCTTATTCCCAGCTGGAATAAGTCTGGGATAAACCTGGAATAGACTGGAATAACTAGAATAAAGTTATTCCAGTCGTCTTCCACCTTGGGCTGAAAACAGGGCTTCCGAAAAGTCCCCGGAACGCCGCCTTCCGGACCTCTGATAACTTCCAAATTTGAGTTGTAGGTTCTTAAGGAAGTCCTCTTCGATTTGGCACTAGTTTCTACAAGAAAAACTAAGCCAATAAATCGTAAAAAATCACCGAAGTCTGCTGCACGAAAATGGCAGCAGAACGGAGTAGCTGTCTTCGTCGTTGGATTTCGGGCAATTGGAGCGATCTCGGCTAGCGAGGTTTGCTCCGAGGAGTAGAGTGGTACTCTCTCTAGAGGGGAGACATGCCCGGGACTCTCGGATCCGCCTCCACGTACGATGTTAGCCGCCGAAAGAGGGCTTCACGGTCACAGGTTTTCTGCTGCAGTGCAGAACTTTGAGCATAACAAAAACAAGGGATTAAGGCCTTGTTTCTCTCCCTCACACACTCCTAAACCCAGCCCCAAGATCACTCCAAAAAGAGCCTCTCATGGAAGAAGAATACCCTGAGATTTTTTTTTTGTTGCTTTCCCTCAATTCTCACACGTGGAATAAATACTTATCTCTCGTTGAAAAATTTCACCAAAAACAACAGGAGATGGCAAGGTGTTTATATAGGCTGCTGGGAGGGAGAGGGAGGTGGAGCGACGTGAGGTGGAGAGGCTTCATCAGTTAACCCAATTAAATGCCATAAACAAGGGATTAAGGCCTTTAACCAAAGGGGAGGGAGAAGAGGAAAACGCCCAGCATGGGAGTGGATTGGCCTTTCCAACGTTTGGAAAAAATTTCCATTCATTTGGCCTTCCTTTCCGAATACCGTGTAAAACGGTCCAAGGTGGAAAAGAAATCAAGGTGGAAACCGGTTCAACCAAAAACCGGTCCAATCCCTTTAAACCAAACGATTCAATCGAATTGAACCTGGTTCAAGAAATAAAATTGGTTCACAACCAATTGGAGGCCGAAACGAACTCCGAATCAGTTCAAAACTGATTCAGAAAAATCCTGGCGCAGCGCTGGTCAACCCGGAACAATTTTCGGTTGACACAAACAAGGGCAAGACGGGGAAAAGAGTGCTCAAAAATACTGTGACCATAAAACTGAGACGATTCCTAATCGTAATCAGTATCCGGATCAGAGAGTTATCCTCTATGGCGTGTGACCTCCTAGGTTCGAACCTAAATGGTAGCACTAGAACAATTTCTAGTACCAGCACAGGAAACCATCTAGCAATGGGTCCCGGCGTCCGGATAGGTCGAAGATGCGGGAGCAAACAATCGAACCTCTGGCATATGGTTACCATATAATTCATCCCTTTGACCTCTAATGCTCAGGACGACTGAGATTGGGCTGCCAACCCAGACTGAGTCAGTCGACTACGTGTCTCAACCTCGCAAGCCTAGTGACTCTTCACTAGGGCTACCCCGACCGAGGATTTGCTAAATTGAGATACTGCGAGACATTCAATCCAAACTGTTTGGACAGGTCAATTCTATCTTGGTCCATCACTGCTCCACAAGTACTTGCCTGTACCCAGAAACCTTCCGTCACCGGATTAAAAATCCAGGTAGTCCGGCACCAAAGCACAGGGAGTTGCTTGCAAGCTACCGCGATGACCTCAGGTCAGAGGGACACTTATACCCATATCCAATCGTGAGTATCCCTTTGGCAGAAAGGGACTGCACGGAGTCACGTTCAATGAGATATCACATATATCCCACCTGCAGATCACATCAGTGTCACCACACTCATTTGGTCAAGAGGACAACCAAACGATGTGAACTACAATAACCTATACTTGATATATTGCCATCCAGTACAATATATCCTTTGGTTGTGAACCGGGTTTAAGGACCACTCGATACATCCTCTCTGTATCAAAGTCAGTGTAGTCCTAAGGACTTCATCACATAAGAAAGAGTTCATTTCAGGGAAATTCAATATGTGATGAGCTGCCAAAAATAATATTTTATTAATTCATTGAAAAAATACAATACTTAGCACAACCACCTACAACCCAGGCGATTGGCTTTGGAACGCAATTCCCAACACTTATCACTCGACAGGGTCGAGTTCCCCCCACCCGGGGAGAATTGGTGCGGGCACCAGAATCAGAAATATACTCCAACCAATTCAAGCCCATTCCGAATCTTTATGGTTGGACTAGAGAGTCCGGTAACCTTTCTTTATTTTGAGTCCAAAAGAATCATGTAAGTCGAGTCCATGTTGGGTCCTATAATCTTTCTTTTAAGTCCAAAATAATCATGTAAGTCGAGTCCATGTCGGGTCTAGTCTTAGTCCAATCCAAATGGGTCAACTAGCATCAAGCCTAAAGAAGACTCACAATGTATACCCCAAATCAAGACCAAAGCCAACTTAATTGGGGACCACATGCCACATCACTTGCACCACCTCAACTTGGGACCACATGCCACGTCAAGAGGGGACCACATGCCACCTCACATGCCACCTCACCACAAGAGGGCGCCATCCCAAGTTCAAATTCAAGGAAGTTGGCCAAGGAGGATTTCAAGCAAGAAAATCAGCCCTCTCCCCTTATATTACTCCACTTGTTTGGGGATTTGAAATTTCAAAATTTGAGAGGCTTTATTTAAAGTCTTGGACGCCCCTTGTAAAGGAAATTGATGAATGAATACAATTTTTTTCAGAAATTTTCTATGTGTTTCTATGTGCCTATGTGGATCTTTGTGCCTAAGTGAACCTCTTCCTCTCCTCCATCATTTCTTCTCCCTAATCCTTCTCTTTTACTCTTCATCTTCCAAGCAATCCTCTTCCTTCAAGGCGAATTAAGGACATCCTCACAAGAAGAAGATCAACACCAACACAAGCTTCCACCATGGTGCCAAGGATCATTTCCAACAAACTCTCCTTTTGAGTTCCATCAATCTTGTCATTTCTAATTAAGCCTCTAATCATCTTGGTTTCTTTGTTGCAGGGTTCTCTAGGTTCCAGATCCAGGAGGAAGGATTACTTGCTACAAACTAAAAAGTTAGATGGCCCATCTTATGTGGTATGATCTTTCATTTGAGAACCTTAAGAGCAAATCCCTTGTGCTTGAGATTTCAATGCTTGAACTCCTAGTCTTTTAAGATCGGGATCATTAAATAGGGCTAGCTTGACTTTTGTGCGAATTCTAATCTTGTCCTATTTATTTAATATTTTGATAGTCCTCCTAGCTGGGTTTAAGTATAAGCATTTAGGGTTTCTTATTTAGATCTCCTTGATCTTATATGTTGAATCACTTATATGCAAGTAGGAATTGCTAGTTAAATTTTGGTTAATCTCTTTTAGAGTCACATGATTGCATCCTCATCATGCATACCACACCAATCTTGGTATCAGAGCATGGTAGAATAAGTTCCTGATTGCATAGCATTAAGTCCTTGAAGTACTTGGATCGGGGGCGTTACCAGGCCGTCCGGTCTTAGGAGAAAGTAGGGTTTAAACACCCTCTCTTTCCATTCTACGGGGATCTCCTAAGGCGTGTCGGGGTGCCATTGTGATTGACCCATGAAAAAGAAAGCCAAAGGACTTCTTAGATTTCATTTGTGAATTTTGCATTGGGCACGTTCTGTTTTTCTACTTGCTGTATTTTCTGTAGGCTGACTATAATCCGCCTGCAACTCCAAAGGCAAGTATCACATTCCTCGTTGGAATATTTTTTTTCCTACTCCGTTTTAAGTTGCTTAACACCATTTTAAATTTCAATCTGAGAAAAAGTTTACAAAAAAAATGAAAATTCCTGCTGTCCATCAGTGTTATTAGGGGTTTCTGTTCTGTTCTGTTCCTTTTCATTATCTTCATTTCAGAATCTGCCTAGAATAGTACAGATTTTATTTTGAATTTTCATTTCATCTGGTATGTCATCTAGAAGTTAGGAGTTTTCTGTGATTTTTTTAGATTTTTCTGGCATTTTTTTCTGCACTTATCAATACCACTTTTAAACTGCAACACACTACTTCTGCACCTGAAATTTAAAATTTGCATGCATCTCATGACAAATCAAATTAAGGGCATGAAATTGACATAGGGTCAGGATTTCATCACCTGTCCCTAGCCCAAAAATCACCAAATTGCATATCGATCCAATCCCTAACTAAAATTGATTAGACATTAATTGCCCTAGTGGGTTAGGAACATCAATTTGGTTGAGCCCGGGTTATTGTCAACTCATTGTGTCAACTAGTCTTGTGTGTGCCCTATTACTTGGTGTCTAGAATTGGGACTAAGGGCTTGGGTGCTGATCCGTCTATCGGGCCAATTCCACCGGGTCTAGGTAGGCCAGAGACAGGATCTCACACTCTCCTTGTTCTAAAACCTGGCCAAGTATAGAGTTACTACAATCTAGCTTGCCACCTTGATTAGGCAACTAGCTTGGAACTCTAGGTCCAGTTCAATTCAATTGGGAAAGCTTGTGCAACCCATTTCTTCATCTATTATTGAAAGCTGGTGTCAAGGATAGAGGTTAAGTGGCTCAAGCCTAAGCGGTTCTTGTGGTTTTTAATTAGGACCCAGTGAAAGCTGGGGGAACCTCCCATAGACCCACCTCCTGACTGGCCAGTGGAAGAGAGTAGCTGTTGATTTGATTGTATCTAGTCAACTCAGTTTATTTGGACTAACTGGTTTAGAAAACTCGTAGTTCGGGTCTGAGTCTAATTGTTTCCATGACAATTAGGTCAGGCACACCTTACCACCCTTCACAAGCCCAACCTAGTTCATCCATGGATACTAGTATGGAAAGCCTTATGAGAACTATGATCGAGAAGATGGACCGTTTGGATGCTAAATTTGGTCAGTTCGAGGAAAGGGTAGGAATCCTAGAAGAAACTAGGTTGACCCCAACTGAACCACCTTCACCTAGATTACCTTCAATTCATCCTAGAGGCCAACGACAGGAACACACACCTGACCCAATTCAAAGAAGACCCGCATCAGGATTATGTTGATCATACTCTAGAGCCACCTCCTAGAAGGCCTCACTATGATACTTTTGATCAGGATGATCGGGCCCTAAGGAACATCCGTCTAGATGCACCAACCTTTGAGGGAAGCTTAGATCCTAAGGTGTACACAGACTGGGAGGCTGACATGGACCAGTATTTTGACTGGTATGATATGTTTGAAGAGAGAAGATTTAAGTTTGCCAAAATCAGACTAGTTTGTTAGGCTCGATTATATTGGGGAAACGTGGAACGCATATCAAGGCAAAGGGGAGATTTACCTATAGCAACATGGAGAGATATGAAGAGAAAACTTAGAGAGAAATATCTGCCTATGTCTTATCAGCAAAGGTTATTAGATCAGTGGCAACGATTGACACAGGGTAACAAGACCATTTCTGAATACGTTGCTAAATTTGATGAGTTTGTGATGCGATGTAACGTAGTCAAGTCTGAAGCAGCCACTTTATCAAGGTTTAGATCAGGGTTGAATGATGATATAAAAGGGGAACTGTTTTTAAGGGAAGTCCATGATTTAGATCAGGCATACCAAGTTGCCACAGACTATGAGAGGTTTCAAAGGAGAGCTACATTTAGATGACCTGAACCTATTAGGTTTATCCCTCCTGTTAGCAGGCCTAGTTCAGTCCCTGGTACAACCAATAGACCAAGATCTAGCTCGAATCTAACCCCTAGGCACAACCCTGCCATTCCCCCAATTCCTAGAGAAGACAAAGGAAAGAGCCCTGAAGTTTAAGGTGAGAGGGAGCGAGTCTACTATAAGTGTCGTAAACCAGGTCATTTCATGAGCCAGTGTCCCTTTAGAGCTTTACATATAGGGGAGGCAGAAGAAGGTGAATCAGAACCCCTGGAGAATGATGAAGAGGAGGTTTATGAAGCAGGGGATTGCTTGGCTGATGAGTATGAAGGAGATGAAGAGAACATAGACTCATCAGATTTGCTAGGAGTTGTGAGACGTATCATGACACAGACCAAGGAGCAAGAAGACTGGCGTAAAACTAGCATCCTACACACATTTGTTAAGATAGGAGAAAAGGTCTGTAAGATCGTCATCGATAGTGGAAGCTGTGTCAACGCCATTTCCACTAACGCATCCAAAAGTCTAGGATTACCCGTTGTACCACATCCCAATCCATATAGGGTGTCCTCGATCGATTCCACTTCTATACCAATCAAGTCAAGATGTCAGGTTCAAGTCCAGCTTCAATCCTATCAGGAAAAGATCTGGTGTGATGTGCTTCCTATGGGGGTAAGTAGCATCATCTTAGGTAGGCCATGGTTGTTCGATCATGATGTGACCATCTTTGGTCGATCAAACTCCTGTGCTTTCAATTTCAATGGCAAGAAAATTGTCATTCATCCAACCCAGCCTAAGGATAATGTCAAGAGAGGAGCTAGCAGCTTGAAAGATAAGAAGACTGGATTAAATTTAATAGGTGCAAAAGAATTAGAGCAAGATATCATGGAAGGAGTACCTATTTGGGTAGTAGTTGCTAAGAAAATTAAGGACCACAGCCCTGTAGAACACCCTCAAGAGGTGGTCCAATTATTGAAAGAATTTGAGGATGTGTTTCCAGAAGATCTCCCCGATAACCTCCCACCTTTAAGAGACATACAACACGCAATAGATTTAATCCCTGGAGCGACTTTATCTAATTTGCCTCACTATAGGATGAACCCAACTGAACACCAGGAACTGCAAAGGCAAGTGGGTGAACTTCTTAGGAAGGGGTTTATTAAGGAAAGCTTAAGTCCATGTGCAGTCCCTGCTCTACTGACCCCTAAGAAAGATGGCACCTGGAGGATGTGTATAGATAGTCATGCCATTAATAAGATCACTGTAAAGTATAGATTCTGGTGTGGACACCAGAAGCAGAAGCAAAATAAAACCTCACTCAAATAAGGTTAACCTGATTCCACTTTGGATCGAAAATCACTAGGTTAAATTTTTTTTGTAAAGGGCAATTTACTTTCAAGAGTCCTGTAATTACTTAGTTTCAATTTCATGAATCCTGTAATTATGTCCAATCGAGTCCTGTAATTATGTCCTGTCTCAATCTGGGTTCAAATAAGAACTCAATTAGAGTTCCATTAGGTTTATTTAAATCAAGTCCAAGCTACTTCAAGTTGAGGTTCACCAAACCACTTGGAGCTTCCAAATCAAGACCTTGGTCCACCAAGCTGGAATTCCACATCACCATGCCAACAAAGCAGCCACCAGGGATGCCACATCATCAACCACGTCACCTTCAAATGGGCACCTAAAGGGGAGATCGACCAAGCATTTTAAATTCAAAGAAACCAGCCAATCTCCATGAATTTCTCCTTATCCCATGTAACAAGGCCCCATATCCTCCAACCTCCCTTGTAAGCCTCCACAATTTGGGGAGAATCTCCATGAATTTCTCCTTATCCCATGTAACAAGGCCCCATATCCTCCAACCACCTTGTAATCCTCCATAATTTGGGGAGTTTTCAAATTTCAAAAGTTTTGTAAGGCTATTAAAAAGCCTTGGATGCCCCATTGTAAAGGAGGATTTGATTTTTGGAGATTAATGAAAGTTGAAGTTGAATTGAAGTTTTATGTTTTGAGTGATTATCTCTAAGCCCCTCTTCCACACCAAACTATTCTCTCTTCCAAGCATCCAACGCCCAAGTCAAGAAGAAGGCCTTGGAGTCGGCCAGGCCATCTCAAATCTTTTTTTTTGTTCACAAATTTTCCATCCCTTCCATATGCATGCCTTTCTTCTTCCTTAACTCTTATTCTTTATGTGCAGGGTCCTTCGAGGTTTTCGAGTTGCAAGCAGGGTCTTCCTTGATAAGGAACCAACAAGCTGAAGCCCAAGTCCAGGGTTCTGATCTCTGTTATCCAAGGTTCTTCAGTTCTGAGCGTTGGTAGTTTCAAGGTATGAATCAAAAGAAGGTTGGAAAGCTCATCACGGTAAGTCCACAATCATTAGCCCCTATTATCTAGATCTTCTTCCTTCTTAATTTAGGATTGTGTCTAATCAAGTAAAAGTCCCTTTTCATGTAATCCTTAAGACTTATTATGATGAGTACAATGCTAATGTAATTAGGTTTCATTGCTCTACATACACCATATTCAAATCATTAATCATATGCTTGCCGCATCAGATTCCCAATCCCAAGACTAGATGACATGTTAGATATGATAGCTGGATCGACAATTTTTTCCAAGATAGACCTAAAAAGTGGCTATCACCAGGTTAGGGTTAGGCCTGGAGATGAATGGAAGACCGCTTTTAAGACTAAAGATGGATTATATGAGTGGTTAGTCATGCCGTTCAGTCTGTCAAATGCACCCAGCACTTTTATGAGAATAATGAATCAAGTGTTAAAGGTTTTTATCGAAGGATTTGTAGTGGTCTATTTTGATGATATACTTATATATAACAAAACAAAGGCAGACCACTTAACCCACCTGAAGCAAGTTTATCAAGTCTTGAGAAAAGATAGTCTCTATGCCAATACCAAGAAGTGTGATTTTCTGACAAATAGAGTTATCTTTCTAGGATTCGTAGTCACATCTGAAGGGGTGTCTGCTGACCCTGCGAAAATTAAGTCAATAGTAGAGTGGCCTATACCCAAGAATATCCATGATGTTCGTAGTTTCCACGGTTTAGCCACCTTCTATAGGAGATTCATTAGAGGGTTCAGTACGATAGTGGCTCCAATCACTGATTGTATTAGGAAGGGAAATTTCGAGTGGACTAAAGCAGCAGGTAAGGCCTTCCTAACAATTAAGAAGAAAATGACACAAGCACCTGTCTTAAGGTTACCCGATTTTACTAAGGTGTTTGAGGTTGCTTGTGATGCTTCTGGGGTCAGAATTGGAGGTGTCTTGAGTCAAGAGAATCACCCAGTAGCATACTTCAGTGAAAAGTTAAATGAGGCGAGACTAAGGTATTCCACGTATGATAAGGAACTGTATGCTGTAGTTCAAGCTCTACGATATTGGAGGCATTATCTTCTACCCCACGAGTTTGTCCTGTTCTCTAATCACGAAGCTCTTAGGTTCCTTAGTTCTCAAAAGAAATTAAATCCTAGGCACAGGAAATGGGTAGAATTCATACAAGCTTACACGTTCGTTTTGAAACATCGTGCCGATACTGAAAATAGGGTTGCTGATGTGTTGAGCCGCCATTCTATGTTGTTAACCTCTGTGAGCACTGAAGTAGTAGGGTTCGATAGATTGAAAGATGAATATCCCACATGTCCTGATTTTGGTCACATCTATCAATCCCTCCAACAAAGACCATCTAGTGAGCCAAGTGATTATACACTGTTAGATGGATACCTTTTCAAAGGAAATCAGTTGTGTATTCCCAAGACCTCTGTTAGGGAATTTCTGATCTGGGAAGTCCATGCTGGAGGTTTAGCAGGACATTTTGGCAGGAACAAAACCATCCTAGCAATGGAAGAACAATTTTTTTGGCCTGGTCTTAAAAAGAACGTTGCCCAGATCGTATCTCAGTGTCGGACCTGTGCTGTTGCAAAACAGCAAAGACAGAACACCGGTCTGTACACGCCCTTACCTGTCCCTGATGGTCCATGGAAAGATATCAGTATGGATTTTGTGGTAGGTCTACCTAAAACTTCTAGGAAACATGACTCTGTTTTTGTGGTTGTCGATCGTTTCTCCAAAATGGCGCACTTCATCCCGTGTTCTCAAACTTTAGACGCTTCGAAAGTGGCCAAGGTTTTCTTAGATCAGGTGGTTAAGCTTCATGGTTTACCCAAGACCATTGTGTCAGATAGAGATGTCAAGTTCACTAGCTACTTCTGGAAAACCCTCTGGCACATGTTAGGTACTAAGCTGAAATTCTCTACGGCCTATTATCCTCAAACCGATGGCCAAACTGAAGTAGTAAACCGAAGCTTTGGAAATCTCTTAAGATGTTTAGTCGGCGACAACCTAGGAAACTGGGACTTACTACTTCCTCGCGCTGAATTTGCCTACAACAGTTCGATTAATAGGTCTATTGGAAAAAGTCCATTCGAAGTGGTCCATGGATACAGACGTAGGAAGCCTTTAGACTTAATTCCATTACCAGTACATACACGAATATCTGAGTCTGCTGAGTCATATGCACAGCATGTTAAGGGTTTGCACAAGGAGATTAGTCAGAAGATTCAAACAAGCAATGAACTCTATAGGCATATGGCTAATTCACATAAACGGTTAAAGGAATTTAATGAAGGAGACTCTGTAATGATTAGGCTTAAACCAGAAAAGTTTCCTCCGGGAACTATGAAGAAACTCCATGCCCGGGGACTCGGACCCTTCAAAATAATAAAGAAAATTGGACCTAATGCTTATGTAGTAGACTTACCACATAGTTATGGCATTAGTTCTACATTTAATGTTTCCGATCTGAAAGAATACAAGGAACCTGCATTGATACCGGATGAACCTTTTGGTTCTAACACTTCTCTTGACAGTGAAATGCCAATTGAGTGTCCACCACCAAATATTCCTGAGTGAAAGGAAAGAATTGAAAGGATCTTGAATGACCAGATCATTACTACTAGAAATAAGGGCTACCAACGCTATCTGGTTTGATGGCAAGGACGTCCTGAATCTGAAGATTCCTGGATTACCAAAGAGGACCTACAACAAATCGACCCGGATATAATAGAAACTTATCACTCGACAGGGTCGAGTTCCCCCCACACGGGGAGAATTGGTGCGGGCACCGGAATCAGAAAGAGACTCCAACCAATTCAAGCCCATTCCGAATCTTTATGGTTGGACTAGAGAGTCCGGTAACCTTTCTTTATTTTGAGTCCAAAAGAATCATGTAAGTCGAGTCCATGTTGGGTCCTGTAATCTTTCTTTTGAGTCCAAAATAATCATGTAAGTCGAGTCCATGTCGGGTCTAGTCTTAGTCCAATCCAAATGGGTCAACTAGCATCAAGCCTAAAGAAGACTCACAATGTATACCCCAAATCAAGACCAAAGCCAACTCAATTGGGGACCACATGCCACATCACTTGCACCACCTCAACTTGGGACCACATGCCACGTCAAGAGGGGACCACATGCCACCTCACATGCCACCTCACCACAAGAGGGCGCCATCCCAAGTTCAAATTCAAGGAAGTTGGCCAAGGAGGATTTCAAGCAAGAAAATCAGCCCTCTCCCCTTATATTACTCCACTTGTTTGGGGATTTGAAATTTCAAAATTTGAGAGGCTTTATTTAAAGTCTTGGACGCCCCTTGTAAAGGAAATTGATGAATGAATACAATTTTTTTCAAAAATTTTCTATGTGTTTCTATGTGCCTATGTGGATCTTTGTGCCTAAGTGAACCTCTTCCTCTCATCCATCATTTCTTCTCCCTAATCCTTCTCTTTTACTCTTCATCTTCCAAGCAATCCTCTTCCTTCAAGGCGAATTAAGGACATCCTCACAAGAAGAAGATCAATACCAACACAAGCTTCCACCATGGCGCCAAGGATCATTTCCAACAAACTCTCCTTTTGAGTTCCATCAATCTTCTCATTTCTAATTAAGCCTCTAATCATCTTGGTTTCTTTGTTGCAGGGTTCTCTAGGTTCCAGATCCAGGAGGAAGGATTACTTGCTACAAACCAGAAAGTTAGATGGCCCATCTTATGTGGTATGATCTTTCATTTGAGAACCTTAAGAGCGAATCCCTTGTGCTTGAGATTTCAATGCTTGAACTCCTAGTCTTTTAAGATCGGGATCATTAAATAAGGCTAGCTTGACTTGTGTGCGAATTCTAATCTTGTCCTATTTATTTGATATTTTGATAGTCCTCCTAGCTGGGTTTAAGTATAAGCATTTAGGATTTCTTATTTAGATCTCCTTGATCTTATATGTTGAATCACTTATATGCAAGTAGGAATTGCTAGTTAAATTTTGGTTAATCTCCTTTAAAGTCACATGATTGCATCCTCATCATGCATACCACACCAATCTTGGTATCAGAGCATGGTAGAATAAGTTCCTGATTGCATAGCATTAAGTCCTTGAAGTACTTGGATCGGGGGCGTTACCAGGCCGTCCGGTCTTAGGAGAAAGTAGGGTTTAAACACCCTCTCTTCCCATTCCACGGGGATCTCCTAAGGCGTGTCGGGGTGCCATTGTGATTGACCCGTGAAAAAGAAAGCCAAAGGACTTCTTAGATTTCATTTGTGAATTTTGCATTGGGCACATTCTGTTTTTCTACTTGTTGTATTTTCTGTAGGCTGACTGTAATCCGCCTGCAACTCCAAAGGCAAGTATCACATTCCTCATTGAAAAATTTTTTTTCCTACTTCATTTTAAGTTGCTTATCACCGTTTTAAATTTCAATCTGAGAAAAAATTTACAAAAAAAATGAAAATTCCTGCTATCCATCAGTGTTATTAGGGGTTTCTGTTCTGTTCTGTTCCTTTTCATTATCTTCATTTCAGAATCTGCCTAGAATAGTATAGATTTTATTTTGAATTTTAGTTTCATTTGGTATGTCATCTAGAAGTTAGGAGTTTTCTGTGATTTTTTAAGATTTTTTTGATATTTTTTTTTTCACTTATCAACACCACTTTTAAACTGCAACACACTACATCTGCACCTGAAATTTGAAATTTGCATGCATCTCATGACAAATCAAATTAAGGGCATGAAATTGACATAGGGTCAGGATTTCATCACCTGTCCCTAGCCCAAAAATCACCAAATTGCATATCGATCCAATCCCTAACTAAAATTGATTAGACATTAATTGCCCTAGTGGGTTAGGAACATCAATTTGGTCGAGCCCGGGTTATTGTCAACTCATTGTGTCAACTAGTCTTGTGTGTGCCCTATTACTTGGTGTCTAGAATTGGGACTAAGGGCTTGGGTGCTGATCCGTCTATCGGGCCAATTCCACCAGGCCTAGGTAGGCCAAAGATAGGATCTCACACTCCCCTTGTTCTAAAACCTGGCCAAGTATAGAGTTACTACAATCTAGCTTGCCACCTTGATTAGGCAACTAGCTTGGAACTCTAGGTCCAGTTCAATTCAATTGGGAAAGCTAGTGCAACCCATTTCTTCATCTATTATTGAAAGCTGGTGTCAAGGATAGAGGTTAAGTGGCTCAAGCCTAAGCGGTTCTTGTGGTTTTTAATTAGGACCCAGTGAAAGCTGGGGGAACCTCCCACAGACCCACCTCTTGACTGGCCTGTGGAAGAGAGTAGCTGTTGATTTGATTGTATCTAGTCAACTCAGTTTATTTGGACTAACCGGTTTAGAAAACTCGTAGTTCGGGTCTGAGTCTAATTATTTGCAATGACAACTAGGTCAAGCACACCTTACCACCCTTCACAAGCCCAACCTAGTTCATCCATGGATACTAGTATGGAAAGCCTTATGAGAACTATGATCGAGAAGATGGACCATTTGGATGCTAAATTTGGTCAATTCGAGGAAAGGGTAGGAATCCTAGAAGAAACTAGGTTGACCCCAACTGAACCACCTTCACCCAGATTCCCTTCAGTTCATCCTAGAGCCCAACGACAGGAACACACACCTGACCCAATTCAAAGAAGACCGCATCAGGATTATGTTGATCATACTCCAGAGCCACCTCCTAGAAGACCTCACTATGATACTTTTGATCAGGATGATCGGGCCCTAAGGAACATCCATCTAGATGCACCAACCTTTGAGGGAAGCTTAGATCCTAAGGTGTACACAGACTGGGAGGCTGATATGGTCCAGTATTTTGACTGGTATGATATGTCTGAAGAGAGAAGATTTAAGTTTGCCAAAATCAGACTAGTTCGTCAGGCTCGATTATATTGGGGAAACGTGGAACGCATATCAAGGCAAAGGGGAGATTTACCTATAGCAACATGGAGAGATATGAAGAGGAAACTTAGAGAGAAATATCTTGGTGTGATATGCATGATGAGGATGCAAACATGTAACTCTAAAGGAGATTAACCAAAATTTAACTAGCAATTCCTACTTGCATATGAGTGATTCAACATATAAGATCAAGGAGATCTAAATAAGAAACCCTAAATGCTTATACTTAAACCTAGCTAGGAGGACTATCAAAATCTTAAAGAAATAGGACAAGATTAGAATTCGCACACAAGTCAAGCTAGCCCTATTTAATGATCCCGATCTTAAAATACTAGGAGTTCAAGCATTGAAATCTCAAGCACAAGGGATTCACTCTTAAGGTTCTCAAATGAAAGATCATACCACATAAAATGGGCCTTCTAACTTTCTGGTTTGTAGCAAGTAATCCTTCCTCTTAGATCTGGAGCCTAGAGAACCCTGCAACAAAGAAACCAAGATGATTAGAAACTTAATTAAAAGTGAGAAGATTGATGGAACTCAAAAGGAGAGTTTGTTGGAAATGATCCTTGGCGCCATGGTGGAAGCTTGTGTTGGTGTTGATCTTCTTCTTGAGAGGATGTCCTTAATTCGCTTTGAAGGAAGAGGATTTCTTGGAACATGAAGAGTAAAAGAGAAGGATTAGGGAGAAGAAATGGTGGAGGAGAGGAAGAGGTTCACTTAGGCACAAAGATCCACATAGGCACATAGAAACACATAGAAAAGTGCTGGAAATTTGTATTCACTCCTCAATCCTTTACAAGGGGCATCCAAGGCTTTAAATAAAGCCTTACAAATTTTGAAATTTTAAATCCCTAAACAAGTGGAGTAATATAAGGGGAGAGGGCTGATTTTCTTGCTTGAAATCCTCCTTGGCCAACTTCCTTGAATTTGAACTTGGGATGGCACCCTCTTGTGGTGAGGTGGCATGTGAGGTGGCATGTGGTCCCCTCTTGACGTGGCATGTGGTCCCAAGTTGAGGTGGTGCAAGTGATGTGGCATGTGGTCCCCAATTGAGTTGGCTTTGGTCTTGATTTGGGGTATACATTGTGAGTCTTCTTTAGGCTTGATGCTAGTTGACCCATTTGGATTGGACTAAGACTAGACCCGACATGGACTCGACTTACATGATTATTTTGGACTCAAAAGAAAGATTACAGGACCCAACATGGACTCGACTTACATGATTCTTTTGGACTCAAAATAAAGAAAGGTTACCGGACTCTCTAGTCCAACCATAAAGATTCGGAATGGGCTTGAATTGGTTGGAGTCTCTTTCTGATTCTGGTGCCCGCACCAATTCTCCCCTGGTGGGAGGAACTCGACCCTGTCGAGTGATAAGTTTCTAATATATCCGGGTCGATTTGTTGTAGGTCCTCTTTGGTGATCCAGGAATCTTCAGATTCAGGACGTCCTTGCCATCGAACCAGATAGCGTTGGTAGCCCTTATTTCTAGTAGTGATGATCTGGTCATCCAAGATCCTTTCAATTCTTTCCTTTCGCTCAGGAATATTTGGTGGTGGACACTCAATTGGCATTTCACTCTCAAGAGAAGTGTTAGGACCAAAAGGTTCATCAGGTATTAATGCAGGTTCCTTGTATTCTTTTAGATCGGAAACATTAAATGTAGAACTAATGCCATAACTAGGTGGTAAGTCTACTACATAAGCATTAGGTCCAATTTTCTTTATTATTTTGAAGGGTCCGGCTCCTCGAGCATGGAGTTTCTTCATAGTTCCCGGAGGAAACCTTTCTGGTTTAAGCCTAATCATTACAGAGTCTCCTTCATTAAATTTCTTTAACCGTTTATGTGAGTTAGCCATATGCCTATAGAGTTCATTGCTTGTTTGAATCTTCTGATTAATCTCCTTGTGCAAATCCTTAATATGCTGTGCATATGACTCAGCAGACTCAGATATTCGTGTATGTACTGGTAATGGAATTAGGTTTAAAGGTTTCCTAGGTTTGTATCCATGGACCACTTCGAATGGACTTTTCCCAATAGACCTATTGATCGAACTATTATAGGCAAATTCAGCACGAGGAAGTAGTAAGTCCCAGTTTCCTAGGTTGTCGCCGACTAAACATCTTAAGAGATTTCCTAAGCTTCGGTTTACTACTTCAGTTTGGCCATCGGTTTGAGGATGATAGGCCGTAAAGAATTTCAGCTTAGTACCTAACATGTGCCAGAGGGTTTTCCAGAAGTAGCTAGTGAACTTGACATCTCTATCTGACACAATGGTCTTGGGTAAACCATGAAGCTTAACCACCTGATCTAAGAAAAGCTTGGCCACTTTCGAAGCGTCTAAAGTTTGAGAACACGGGATGAAGTGTGCCATTTTGGAGAAACGATCGACAACCACGAAAATAGAGTCATGTTTCCTAGAAGTTTTAGGTAGACCTACCACAAAATCCATACTGATATCTTGCCATGGACCATCAGGGACAGGTAAGGGCGTGTACAGACCGGTGTTCTGTCTTTGCTATTTTGCAACAGCACAGGTCCGACACTGAGCTACGATCTGGGCAACGCTCTTTTTAAGACCAGGCCAAAAAAATTGTTCTTCCATTGCTAGGATGGTTTTGTTCCTGCCAAAATGTCCTGCTAAACCTCCAGCATGGACTTCCCAGATCAGAAATTCCCTAACAGAGGTCTTGGGAATACACAACTGATTTCCTTTGAAAAGGTATCCATCTAACAGTGTATAATCACTAGGTTCACTAGATGATCTTTGTTGCAGGGATTGATAGATGTGACCAAAATTAGGACATGTGGGATATTCATCTTTCAATCTATCGAACCCTACTACTTCAGTGCTCACAGAGGTTAACAACATAGAACGGTGGCTCAACGCATCAGCAACCCTATTTTCAGTACCGACACGATGTTTTAAAACGAACGTGTAAGCTTGTATGAATTCTACCCATTTCCCGTGCCTAGGGTTTAATTTCTTTTGAGAACTAAGGAACCTAAGAGCTTCGTGATCAGAGAACAGGACAAACTCGTGGGGTAGAAGATAATGCCTCCAATATCGTAGAGCTTGAACTACAGCATACAGTTCCTTATCATACATGGAATACCTTAGTCTCGCCTCATTTAACTTTTCACTGAAGTATGCTACTGGGTGATTCTCTTGACTCAAGACACCTCCAATTCCAACCCCAGAAGCATCACAAGCAACCTCAAACACCTTGGTAAAATCGGGTAACCTTAAGACAGGTGCTTGTGTCATTTTCTCCTTAATTGTTAGGAAGGCCTTACCTGCTGCTTTAGTCCACTCGAAATTTCCCTTCCTAATACAATCAGTGATTGGTGCCACTATCGTACTGAATCCTTTGATAAACCTTCTATAGAAGGTGGATAACCCATGGAAACTACGGACGTCGTGGATAGTCTTAGGCGTAGGCCACTCTACTATGGATTTAATTTTCTCAGGATCAGCGGACACCCCTTCAGATGTGACTACGAATCCTAGAAAGATAACTCTATTTGTCAGGAAATCACACTTCTTGATATTGGCATAGAGACTATCTTTTCTCAGGACTTGACAAACTTGTTTCAGGTGGGTTAAGTGGTCTGCCTTTGTTTTGCTATATATAAGTATATCATCAAAATAGACCACTACAAATCTTCCGATAAAAACCTTTAACACCTGATTCATTATTCTCATAAAAGTGCTGGGTGCATTGGACAGACCGAACGGCATGACTAACCACTCATATAATCCATCTTTAGTCTTAAAAGCGATCTTCCATTCATCTCCAGGCCTAACCCTAACCTGGTGATAGCCACTCTTTAGGTCTATCTTGGAAAAAATTGTCGATCCGGCTATCATATCTAACATGTCATCTAGTCTTGGGATTGGGAATCTATACTTTACAGTGATCTTATTAATGGGATGGCTATCTATACACATCCTTCAGGTGCCATCTTTCTTAGGGGTCAGCAGAGCAGGGACTGCACATGGACTTAAGCTTTCCTTAATAAACCCCTTCCTAAGAAGTTCACCCACTTGCCTTTGCAATTCCTGGTGTTCAATTGGGTTCATCCTATAGTGAGGCAAATTAGGTAAAGTCGCTCCAGGGACTAAATCTATTGCGTGTTGTATGTCTCTTAAAGGTGGAAGGTTATCGGGGAGATCTTCTGGAAACACATCCTCAAATTCTTTCAATAATTGGACCACCTCTTGAGGGTGTTCTACACGGCTGTGGTCCTTAATTTTCTTAGCAGCTACTACCCAAATAGGTGCTCCCTCCATGATATCTTGCTCTAATTCTTTTGCACCTATTAAATTTAATCTAGTCTTCTTATCTTTCAAGCTGCTAGCTCCTCTCTTGACATTATCCTTAGGCTGGGTTGGATGAATGACAATTTTCTTGCCATTGAAATTGAAAGCACAGGAGTTTGATCGACCAAAGATGGTCACATCATGATCAAACAGCCATGGCCTGCCTAAGATGATGCTACTTACCCCCATAGGAAGCACATCACACCAGATCTTTCCCTGATAGGATTGAAGCTGGACTTGAACCTGACATCTTGACTTGATTGGTATAGAAGTGGAATCGATCCAGGACACCTTATATGGATTGGGATGTGGTACAATGGGTAATCCTAGACTTTTGGCTGCGTTAGTGGAAATGGCGTTGACACAGCTTCCACTATCGATGATGATTTTACAGACCTTTTCTCCTATCCTAACAAATGTGTGTAGGATGCTAGTTCTACGCCAGTCTTCTTGCTCCTTGGTCTGTGTCATGATACGTCTCACAACTCCTAGAAAATCTGATGAGTCTATGTTCTCTTCATCTCCTTCATATTCATCAGCCAAACAATCCCCTGCTTCATAAACCTCCTCTTCATCATTCTCCAGGGGTTCTGATTCACCTTCTTCTGCCTCCCCTATATGTAAAGCTCTAGAGGGACATTGGCTCACGAAATGACCTGGTTTACGACACTTATAGCAGACTCGCTCCCTCTCACCTCGAACTTCAGGGCTCTTTCCTTTGTCTTCTCTAGGAATTAAGGGGGTGGTCGGATTGGGTCTAAGGGTTGGATTCGGGCTGGACCTTGTTCTATTGGTGGGACTAGGGACTGAGCTAGGCCTGCTGATAGGAGGGTTAAACCTACTAGATTTAGGTCGTCTAAATGTAGCTCTCCTTTGAAACCACTCATAGTCCGTGGCAACTTGGTATGCCTGATCTAAATCATGGACTTCCCTTAAAAACAGTTCCCCTTTTATATCATCATTCAACCCTGATCTAAACCTTGATAAAGTGGCTGCTTCAGACTCGACTACGTTGCATCGCATCACAAACTCATCAAACTTAGCAACATATTCAGAAACGGTCTTGTTACCCTGTGTCAATCGTTGCCACTGATCTAATAACCTTTGCTGATAAGACATAGGCAGATATTTCTCTCTAATCTCTTCATGTTGCTATAGGTAAATCTCCCCTTTGCCTTGATATGCGTTCCACATTTCCCAAATATAATCGAGCCTGACGAACTAGTCTGATTCTGGCAAACTTAAATCTTCTCTCTTCAGACATATCATACCAGTCAAAATACTGGTCCATGTCAGCCTCCCAGTCTATGTACACCTTAGGATCTAGGCTTCCCTCAAAGGTTGGTGCATTTAGACGGATGTTCCTTAGGGCCCGATCATCCTGATCAAAAGTATCATAGTGAGGTCTTCTAGGAGGTGGCTCTGGAGTATGATCAACATAATCCTGATGCGGTCTTCTTTGAATTGGGTCAGGTGTGTGTTCCTGTCGTTGGGCTCTAGGATGAACTGAAGGTAACCTAGGTGAAGGTGGTTCAGTTGGGGTCAACCTAGCTTCTTCTAGGGCTCCTACTCTTTCCTCGAACTGACCAAATTTAGCATCCAAACGGTCTATCTTCTCGATCATAGATCTCATAAGGCTTTCCATACTAGTATCCATGGATGAACTAGGTTGGGCTTGTGAAGGGTGGTAAGGTGTGCCTGACCTAGTTGTCATGCAAACAATTAGACTCAGACCCGAACTATGAGTTTTCTAAACCGGTTAGTCCAAATAAACTGAGTTGACTAGATACAATCAAATCAACAGCTACTCTCTTCCACTGGCCAATCAGGAGGTGGGTCTGTGGGAGGTTCCCCCAGCTTTCACTGGGTCCTAATTAAAAACCAGAAGAACCGCTTAGGCTTGAGCCACTTAACCTCTATCCTTGACACCAGCTTCCAATAATAGATGAAGAAATGGGTTGCACAAGCTTTCCCAATTGAATTGAACTGTACCTAGAGTTCCAAGCTAGTTGCCTAATCAAGGTGGCAAGCTAGATTGTAGTAACTCTATACTTGGCCAGGTTTTAGAACAAGGGGAGTGTGAGATCCTGTCTCTGGCCTACCTAGGCCCGGTGGAATTGGCCCGATAGACGGATCAGCACCCAAGCCCTTAGTCCCAATTCTAGACACCAAGTAATAGGGCACACACAAGACTAGTTGACACAATGAGTTGACAATAACCCGGACTCGACCAAATTGATGTTCCTAACCCACTAGGGCAATTAATGTCTAATCAATTTTAGTTAGGGATTAGGTCGATATGCAATTTGGTGATTTTTGGGCTAGGGACAGGTGATGAAATCCTGACCCTATGTCAATTTCATGCCCTTAATTTGATTTGCCATGAGATGCATGCAAATTTCAAATTTCAGGTGCAGAAGTAGTGTGTTGCAGTTTAAATGTGGTGTTGATAAGTACAGAAATAAATGTCAAAGAAATTTAAAAAAATCACAGAAAACTCCTAACTTATAGATGACATACCAGATGAAACGAAATTTCAAAATAAAATCTATACTATTCTAGGCAGATTTTGAAATGAAGATAATGAAAAGGAACAGAACAGAAACCTTAATAACACTGATGGACTGCAGGAGTTTTCATTTTTTTTTTGATTTTTTTCTTAGATTGAAATTTAAAACGGTGATAAACAACTTAAAATGGAATAGGAAAAAAATATTCCAACGAGGAATGTGATACTTGCCTTTGGAGTTGCAGGCGGATTACAGTCAGCCTACAGAAAATACAGCAAGCAGAAAAACAGAACGTGACCAATACAAAATTCACAAATGAAATCTAAAAAGTCCTTTGGCTTTCTTTTTCACGGGTCAATCATAATGGCACCCCGACATGCCTTAGGAGATCCCCGTGGAATGGGAAGAGAGGGTGTTTAAACCCTACTTTCTCCTAAGACTGGACGGCCTGGTAACGCCCCCGATCCAAGTACTTCAAGGACTTAATGCTATGCAATCAGGAACTTATTCTACCATGCTCTGATACCAAGATTGGTGTGATATGCATGATGAGGATGCAAACATGTAACTCTAAAGGAGATTATCCAAAATTTAACTAGCAATTCCTACTTGCATATGAGTGATTCAACATATAAGATCAAGGAGATCTAAATAAGAAACCCTAAATGCTTATACTTAAACCTAGCTAGGAGGACTATCAAAATCTTAAAGAAATAGGACAAGATTAGAATTCGCACACAAGTCAAGCTAGCCCTATTTAATGATCCCGATCTTAAAATACTAGGAGTTCAAGCATTGAAATCTCAAGCACAAGGGATTCACTCTTAAGGTTCTCAAATGAAAGATCATACCACATAAAATGGGCCTTCTAACTTTCTGGTTTGTAGCAAGTAATCCTTCCTCTTGGATCTGGAGCCTAGAGAACCCTGCAACAAAGAAACCAAGATGATTAGAAACTTAATTAAAAGTGAGAAGATTGATGGAACTCAAAAGGAGAGTTTGTTGGAAATGATCCTTGGTGCCATGGTGGAAGCTTGTGTTGGTGTTGATCATCTTCTTGAGAGGATGTCCTTAATTCGCTTTGAAGGAAGAGGATTGCTTGGAACATGAAGAGTAAAAGAGAAGGATTAGGGA
Organism: Areca catechu; assembly: GCA_021397845.1. NCBI lineage: Eukaryota > Viridiplantae > Streptophyta > Magnoliopsida > Arecales > Arecaceae > Areca > Areca catechu. The sequence goes on along the minus strand of CM038049.1, from coordinate 91,090,225 downwards.
GAAGAAATGGTGGAGGAGAGGAAGAGGTTCACTTAGGCACAAAGATCCACATAGGCACATAGAAACACATAGAAAAGTGATGGAAATTTGTATTCACTCCTCAATCCTTTACAAGGGGCATCCAAGGCTTTAAATAAAGCCTTACAAATTTTGAAATTTCAAATCCCTAAACAAGTGGAGTAATATAAGGGGAGAGGGCTGATTTTCTTGCTTGAAATCCTCCTTGGCCAACTTCCTTGAATTTGAACTTGGGATGGCACCCTCTTGTGGTGAGGTGGCGTGTGAGGTGGCATGTGGTCCCCTCTTGACGTGGCATGTGGTCCCAAGTTGAGGTGGCGCAAGTGATGTGGCATGTGGTCCCCGATTGAGTTGGCTTTGGTCTTGATTTGGGGTATACATTGTGAGTCTTCTTTAGGCTTGATGCTAGTTGACCCATTTGGATTGGACTAAGACTAGACCCGACATGGACTCGACTTACATGATTATTTTGGACTCAAAAGAAAGATTACAGGACCCAACATGGACTCGACTTACATGATTCTTTTGGACTCAAAATAAAGAAAGGTTATCGGACTCTCTAGTCCAACCATAAAGATTCGGAATGGGCTTGAATTGGTTGGAGTCTCTTTCTGATTCTGGTGCCCGCACCATATCTGCCTATGTCTTATCAGCAAAGGTTATTAGATCAGTGGCAACGATTGACACAGGGTAACAAGACCATTTCTGAATACGTTGCTAAATTTGATGAGTTTGTGATACGATGCAACGTAGTCGAGTCTGAAGCAGCCACTTTATCAAGGTTTAGATCAGGGTTGAATGATGATATAAAAGGGGAACTATTTTAAGGGAAGTCCATGATTTAGATCAGGCATACCAAGTTGCCACGGACTATGAGAGGTTTCAAAGGAGAGCTACATTTAGACGACCTGAACCTATTAGGTTTAACCCTCCTGTTAGCAGGCCTAGTTCAGTCCTTGGTACAACCAATAGACCAAGATCCAGCTCGAATCCAACCCCTAGGCACAACCCTGCCATTCCCCCAATTCCTAGAGAAGACAAAGGAAAGAGCCCTGAAGTTCGAGGTGAGAGGGAGCGAGTCTGCTATAAGTGTCGTAAACCAGGTCATTTCATGAGCCAGTGTCCCTCTAGAGCTTTACATATATGGGAGGCAGAAGAAGGTGAATCAGAACCCCTGGAGAATGATGAAGAGGAGGTTTATGAAGCAGGGGATTGCTTGGCTAATGAGTATGAAGGAGATGAAGAGAACATAGACTCATCAGATTTGCTAGGAGATGTGAGACGTATCATGACACGGGAGTGCGCGGGTCACGGAGCTGCCGTGCGCAAGTCAACGGGCGCGTGTCACGGCGTGGGCGTGCGCGGGTCACGGCACCGTCGGGTGCAAGGCAACGTGCGCGGGTCACGGCACCGGCATGCGCGGGCCACGGCACGGGCGTGCATGGGTCACGGTGCAGCCGGGCGCGGGTCGCCGGGCGCGCGCGCGAGTCGCGGCGCCGGCTTACACGGGTCACAGTGCTGCCGGGCTCGGGTCACCGGGCACGCGCGCGGGCCACGGCACTGGCGTGCGCGGGTCATGCCATGGGCGTGCGCGGGTCACGGTGCTTCCGGGCGTGGGTCACGGCAAGGGCGTGCGCGGGTCACCGGGCGCGCGCGCGGGTCACGGCGCCGCCGGGCGCGCGCGCCCGGGTCATGGCATGGACGCGCGCGGGTCACGGGGCCGCCTGGCGCGTGTCACCTGGCACGCGCGCGGTTCGTGGCACGGGCTTGCACGGATCACGGCGCTGCCGGGCGCGAGGAGCCGGGCGCGGGCCTTGGCACGGGTGGGCGCAAGGCACGCACAGGTCGTGCCAAGGGTGTGCACCGGTCATGGCACGGGCGGGTGCGAGGCACTGAGCTCACGCGAGGGCACGGCGCGTGCCGGTCCTGGCACGGCGCGCGCTGGTAATGGCACGGGCCGTTGCATAGCACCAGGCGCGCGGGCGGGTCTTGGCACGGGCGTGAGCGGGTCACGGCACCGCCGGGCGCGGGCACCCGGTGCGGGCGTGCGCGGGTCACGGCACCGCCGGGCGCAAGGCCACGACCGCGCGCAAGGGAGCGGGCGTGCGCGGGTCATGGCACCGGCGTGCGCAAAGCCCCGGGTGTGCGCGGGTCGTGGCACCGCTAGGCGCAAGGGGCGGGGCGCGGGCGTGCACGGGTCATGGCACCGGCGGGCGCAAGAGCGCGGGAGTGCACGGGTCACGGCGCTGCCGGGCGCAAGGGGCAGCGCGCGAGCGTGCACGTGTCATGGCACGGCCGTGCACGGGTCATAGCGCTGCCGAGCGCAAGGGGCAGCGCGCGGGCGTGCACGGTCATGGCACGAAAGTGCACGGGTCACCGGGCGCGCGCGCGCATGGGTCATGGCTCCGGAGTGCACGGGTCACCGGGCGTGCGCGCCCGGGTCATGGCACGGGCATGCGTGGTTCACAGCACGGGAGTGCAAGGGTCACCGGGCATGCGTGCGCCCCGGTCATGGCACGGGAGTGCACGGGTCACCGGGTGCACGCACGCCCGGGTCATGGCACGGGCATGCGCGGGTCATGGCATGGGAGTGCACGGGTCACCGGGCGCGCGCGCGCACGTGTCATGGCACGGGCGTGCGCTGGTCATGGCACGGGAGTGCACGGGTAACCCAGCGCGCGCGCGCCCGGGTCATGGCACGGGCGTGCGCGGGTCCTGGCACCGCCGGGCTCGAGTCCCCGGGCGCGCGCAAGGGCGCGGGCGTGCACGGGTCCTGGCAGCGCCGGGCTCGAGTCCCCGGGCACGAGCGTGCGCGGGTCCTGGCAGCGCCGGGCTCGAGTCCCCGGGCGCGCGCATGGGCACGAGCATGCGCAGGTCCTGGCAGCGCCGGTCTTGAGTCCCCGAGCGCGCGTAGGGGCGTGGGCATGCGCGGGTCCTGGCAGCGCCGGACGTGGGGCACCGGGCGCGTGCACGGGCACGGGCGGGCGCGGGTCCTGGCAGCGCTGGGCGCGGGACAACTGTCGCACGCACGGGCGCGGGCGGGCGCGGGACAACGGTCGCGCGCACGGGCGCGGGCGGGTGCTGGGCATCGGGCACGCGCACGGGCGCGGGCGGGGCGCGGGTCCTGGCAGCGCCGGGCGCGGGGCACCGGGCACGCGCACGGGCGCGGGCGGACGCGGGTCCTGGCAGCGCCGGGCGCGGGGCGCCGGGCGCGGGGCGCCGGGCGCGGGGCACCGGGCACGGGTCCTGGCAGCGCCGGGCACGGGGCACCGGGCGTGCGCACGGGCACGGGCGGGCGCGGGTCCTGGTAGCGCCGGGCACGGGGCCCCGGGCGCGTGCATGGGCACGGGCGGGCACGGGTCCTGGCGGCGCCGGGCGCGGGGCACCGGGCGCGCGCACGGGCGCGGGCGGGCACGGGGCCCCGTGCGCGCGCGTGGGCGCGGGCGGCGCGGGTCATGGCCGCCCCGGATGAGCGTCCGTGCGCGTCCAGGCACGCGTCCCGGCCCTCCCCCACTCCTGCAACGTTGCTCGTGACCCTTGGGTACTCCCCCGGGTATCTGTTTTGGATTTTCTGCTCGCGCAGAGCATGCACAGGCCTCCTTGGACTCGCGTCCTAGCAGCTCTGTGATCGCGCCCGTGTCGTGCCCTCCGGGACTCGCATCCTGTGCTGTGTGGTTCCGAGTCCTAGCTGCCCTTTTGCCCGTGCATGGAGCGCGCATCCTAGACATCCTGGACTCGCGTCCGGGGTGCGCTGGGTGCTCTCTCGTGCTGGGCCGTCCGTGACTCGGGTCCAGCGACATTTGGGTGCGAGTCTTGGTCCTCCCTTGCGTTCGCAAGCTAGCTTTGTGCCTCGGAACACCCCGGGATGCCCCTTCTTCGCCCCTTCCGAGTGCCGGATCTTTGCGGCCGTGCACGCGCGGAACTATGGTCGGTGCCGTCCGGTCCGGTCGACGTCCCGGTCCTTCGGCTCCGTCCGGATCCTTCGGGCGAAAACGCGGCCGCGCGCGCGCGGAACCAACGTCGGTGTCCTCCGGTCCGGTCGACCTCCCGGTCCCGCTCCTTCGGCTCCGTCCGGATCCTTCGGGCGAAAACGCGGCCGCGCGCATGCGGAACCTATGTCGGTGTGCGATGCTCCGGTCGACCTCCCGGTCCCGCTCCATCGGCTCCGTCCGGATCCTTCGGGCGAAAACGCGGCCGTGCGCGCGCGGAACCAAGGTCGGTGCCAACCTACTACCCGCGCGGGCAAGGGCGCGGGCGTGCGCGGGTCCTGGCAGCGCCGGGCTCGAGTCCCCGGGCGCGCGCATGGGCGCGGGCGTGCGCAGGTCCTGGAAACGCCGGTCTCGAGTCCCCGGGCGTGTGCCGGGGCACGGGCGCGCGCGGGTCCTGGCAGCACCGGGTGCGGGGCACCGGGCGCGCGCACGGGCGCGTGTCCTGGCAGCGCCGGGCGCGGGACAACGGTCGCGCGCAAGGGCACGGGCGGGCGCGGGTCCTGGCAGCGCCAGGCGCGCGCACGGGCGCGGGCGGGGGCGGGGCACCGGGCACGCGCACGGGCGCGGGCGGGCGCGGGTCCTGGCAGCGCCGGGCGCGGGGCACCGGGCGCGCGCACGGGTGCGGGCGGGCGCGGGGCAACGGGCGCGGGTCCTGGCACCGCCTGGCGCGGGTCCTGGCAGCGCCGGGCGCGGGGCACCAGGCGCGCGCACTGGCGCGGGTGGGCGCGGGTCCTGGAAGCACCGGGCGTGGGGCACCGTGCGCGCGCACGGGCGCGGGCGGGCGCGGGCCTCGGGCACGCGCATGGGCGCGGGCGGGCGCGGGTCCTGGCAGCGCCGGGCGCGGGTGACACGGGGCGCGTGCGGACGCGGGGTATGCCTCCGAATTTGCAATGCTGCTCGCGACCCAGGAACCCCCGGGGTGGACCTTGTCCGGATGCCCCGTGCGGGTAGTAGGTTGGCAAGCCCCATTGCGAGCGGGGCGCGGGTCATGGCCACCCCGGATGCACGTCCGCGCGCGTCCCGGCCCTCCCTCGCTTCTGCAACATTGCTCGCGACCCTTGGGTACTCCCCTGGGTATCTGTTTTGGATTTTCTGCTCACACGGCGCGCCCAGGCCTCCTTGGACTCGCGTCCTGGCTGCTCTGTGATCGCGCCCGTGTCGTGCCCTCCGGGACTCGCGTCCTGCGCTGTGTGGTTCCGAGTCCCGGCCGCCCTTTTGCCTCGCGCATGGTGCACGCATCCTGGACATCCTGGACTCGCGTCCGGGGTGCGCTGGGTGCTCTCTCGTGCTGGGCCGTCCGTGACTCTGGTCCAGCGACATTTGGGCGTGAGTCTTGTCTTGGTCCTCCCTTGCGTTCGCAAGCTAGCTTTATGCTTCGGAACACCACGGGATGCCCCTTCTTCGCCCCTTTCGAGTGCCGGATCTTCACGGCCGCACGCACGCGGAACCATGGTAGGTGCAGTCCGGTCCGGTCGACGTCCCGGTACTTCGACTTCGTCCGGATCCTTCGGGCGAAAACGCGGCCGCGCGCGCGCGGAACCAAGGTCGGTGTCCTCCGGTCCGGTCGACCTCCCGGTCCCGCTCCTTCGGCTCCGTCCGGATCCTTCGGGCGAAAACGCGGCCGCGCGCGCGCGGAACCTATGTCGGTGTGCGATGCTCCGGTCGACCTCCCGGTCCCGCTCCATCGGCTCCGTCCGGATCCTTCGGGCGAAAACGCGGCCGGGCGCGCGCGGAACCAAGGTCGGTGCGCGATGGTCCGGTCGACCTCCCGGTCCCGCTCCATCGCCTCCGTCCGGAGCCTTCGGGTGAAATCGCGGACGTGCGCGCGCGAAACCAAGGTCGGTTTTCGATGGTCCGGTCGACCTCCCGGTCCCGCTCCATCGTCGCCGTCCGGATCCCTCGGGCGAAAAATGCGGCCGCGCGCGTGCGGAACAAGGTCGGTGTGCTCTTTGGTCCGGTCGACCTCCCGGACCCGCTCCATCGGCCCCGTCCGGATCCTTCGGGCGAAAAATCCGGCCGCGCGCGCGCGGAACCAAGGTCGGTGTGCGATGGTCCGGTCGACCTCCTGGTCCCTCCATCGCCTCCGTCCGGATCCTTCGGGCAAAATCGCGGCCGCGCGCGCGCGGAACCAAGTTTGGTTTTCGATGGTCCGGTCGACCTCCCGGTCCCGCTCCATCGTCGCCGTCTGGATCCCTCGGGCGAAAACGCGGCCGCGCACGTGCGGAACCAAGGTCGGTGCGCTCTTTGGTCCAGTCGACCTCCTGGTCCCGCTCCATCATCGCCGTCCGGATCCCTCGGGCGAAAAACGTAGCCGCGCGTGCGCGGAACCAAGGTCGGTGCGCTCTTTGGTCCGGTCGACCTCCCGGTCCCGCTCCATCGTCGCCGTTCAGATCCCTCGGGCGAAAAACGTGGCCGCGCGCTCCCGGAACCAAGGTCGGCCTACGATGCTCCGGTAGACCTCCCGGTCCCGCTCCATCGGCCCCGTACGGATCACTCGGGTGAAAATCGTGGCCGCACGCACTCGGAACCAAGGTCGGTGCGCTCTTTGGTCCGGTCGACCTCCTGGTCCCGCTCCATCGGCCCCGTCCGGATCCCTCGTGCGAAATCGCGGCGGCGCGCGGGCGGAACCAAGGTCGGTTTTCGATGGTTCGGTCGACCTCCCGGTCCCGCTCCATCGGCCCCGTCCGGATCCCTCGGGCAAAAAACGCGGCCGCGCGCGCGAAACCAAGGTCGGTGCGCTCTTTGGTCCGGTCGACCTCCCGGTCCCGCTCCATCAGCCCCGTCCAGATCCCTCAGGCGAAAATCACGGCCGTGCGCGCGCGGAACCAAGGTCGGTGCGCTCTTTGGTCCGATCGACCTCGCGGTCCCGCTCCGTCGGCCCCGACCTTCTTGGTGGTCCCTCCCCATGCCCCCATCCCGAAACACCCACCCCCCCTTGTCAAATTGGAAATCCCCGCACCCTCCGGTGTGGCTCAGTGCCCCGTGCGTCCGTTGTCCCTCGTGGGTTCGTGGTATCTCGTGTTCGGCGGTTTTCCGCTGTCGGCGTGTCCCATCGACGACCCCTCCTTCGTGCGCTCTCGGGTTGTAAGGCTCCGCGTGCGGGGGAGTGGCGCGATGCGTACCGTGGCGGCGACCGTGTCGGCGTGTGAGCAGTCTTGGATGCGCATCCAGCGACGGGCTCCCTGCCTCGTCGTGGCCAACCGTCGGTGGGTGCATCCCTTCACTCGTGCTCGGAAGACCCTTTGTTTCCCTCGTTGCGACCCGTCAGTTGCCCGTGCGTCTACCCCCCTTGCGGGACTCGTCCGTTCGCCACGCGACCCTTGCGGCTACCCCGCCTCCGCAGCGGCGGGTGCCGTTCCTCGTGCGGTCCTCGAGCGCCCTCCGTTTAGAGAAGAGTCCCTCCGTGTTCTCCCATTCCTTCGGCCCGCTCCTGGATTCATGCGCTCTCACGGATGCGGTGGATTCATCGTGCCGGGGCCCTCGTGCCCCGCATCCCATCTCGAATCGTTGCCCGCCCCGATGCGACGACGTCCGTGGCCCGTCCCAGCATCCCCGCTCCTCAGGTCGGCGGGACGGCGGCGGCGGGGATCCGGCGTCGCCCGAGGACGTGCTACCTGGTTGATCCTGCCAGTAGTCATATGCTTGTCTCAAAGATTAATCCATGCATGTGCAAGTATGAACTAATTCGGACTGTGAAACTGCTAATGGCTCATTAAATCAGTTATAGTTTGTTTGATGGTACGTGCTACTCGGATAACCGTAGTAATTCTAGAGCTAATACGTGTAACAAACCCCGACTTCTGGAAGGGATGCATTTATTAGATAAAAGGTCGACACGGGCTCTGCCCGGTGCTCCGATGATTCATGATAACTCGATGGATCGCACGGCCCACGTGCCGCGATGCATCATTCAAATTTCTGCCCTATCAACTTTCGATGGTAGGATAGGGGCCTACCATGGTGGTGACGGGTGACGGAGAATTAGGGTTCGATTCCGGAGAGGGAGCTTGAGAAACGGCTACCACATCCAAGGAAGGCAGCAGGCGTGCAAATTACCCAATCCTGACACGAGGAGGTAGTGACAATAAATAACAATATTGGGCTCCTCGAGTTTGGTAATTGGAATGAGCACAATCTAAATCCTTTAGCGAGGATCCATTGGAGGGCAAGTCTGGTGCTAGTAGTCGCGGTAATTCCAGCTCCAATAGCGTATATTTAAGTTGTTGCAGTTAAAAAGCTCGTAGTTGGACCTTGGGCTGGGCCGGCCGGTCCGCCCCACGGTGTGCACCGGCCTTCCCGTCCCTTCTACCGGCGATGCGCTCCTGTCCTTAACTGGACGGGTCGTGCCTCCGGCGCCGTTACTTTGAAGAAATTAGAGTGCTCAAAGCAAGCCCACGCTCTGGATACATTAGCATGGGATAACATCACAGGATTTCGGTCCTATTGTGTTGGCCTTCGGGATCGGAGTAATGATTAAGAGGGACAGTCAGGGGCATTCGTATTTCATAGTCAGAGGTGAAATTCTTGGATTTATGAAAGACGAACCACTGCGAAAGCATTTGCCAAGGATGTTTTCATTAATCAAGAACGAAAGTTGGGGGCTCGAAGACGATCAGATACCGTCCTAGTCTCAACCATAAACGATGCCGACCAGGGATCGGCGGATGTTGCTTTCAGGACTCCGCCGGCACCTTATGAGAAATCAAAGTTTTGGGTTCCGGGGGGAGTATGGTCGCAAGGCTGAAACTTAAAGGAATTGACGGAAGGGCACCACCAGGAGTGGAGCCTG
>CM038049.1:90857526-90871739 GCA_021397845.1 Areca catechu | reverse complement strand
TGTAGCTAGATGTCGAACCTGCGCTGTTGCCAAACAGCGAAAACAAAACAGGCCTTTATACCCCACTCCCTATCATAGCGTCCTTGGCAAGATGTGAGTATGGATTTTGTGTTAGGTTTACCTAAGACCCAGAGGAGACATGATCTATCTGTGTCGTAGTCGACCGATTCTCTAAAATGGGCCCACTTCCTGCTGTTCCCAAACTTTGATGCGTCTAAGGTAGCCATGCTTTTCTTCAATGAGATAGTTAGACTCCATGGCTACCTAAGACAATCGTTTCAGATAGGGATGTCCGGTTCACCAGTTACTTTTGGAAGACCCTTTGGCATAAGTAGGGACAAACTTAAGTTTTCAACAGCCTATCATCCCCAAACTGATGGCCAAACTGAAGTAATGAACCGTAGCCTAGGAAATCTGCTGAGATGTCTGTTGGTGAAAACACCAGAAATGGGATTATACCTACCAAGGGCAGAATTTGCGTACAATGACTCGTCAATAGGTCTACGGGTAAGAGTCCATTTGAAATTGTACATGGGTAAAACCTCACACACCTCTTGACCTAGTCCCTTTACCTGTCCCACACTCGAGTCTGAATCTGCTGAGAATTTTGCACAGCATGTAAAGAACTTGCATGAAAGAAATTCATGCCAAAATAAATTTAAGTAAAAATATAAGAAGTGGATGATACTCAAAGGCGAGTCAAATCTTTTGTTGAGGAGGAGATATGTGATGATTAGGGTAAGGCCTGAACGGTTTCCTCGGGGAACCGTTAGAAAGTTACATGCTAGGGGAGCTGGACCATTTAGAGTGGTAAAGAGAGTAGGATCCAATGCTATGTGCTCGAGTGCCTCCAGAACTAGGCATTAGCTCTACTTTCAACATTACAGACTTAGTAGAGTACAGGGAGCCAGCTATGATTCCTAGTGAGCCTTTTGAGCCTAACCTATCATGAGAGTGATCCCGACCCTGGGTCCACCAACAAACTGGCCTGTGAGGAAAGAGCAGATTGAAAAGATCCTGGATGATCAGGTTATCTTTACTCGTAATCGAGGATACCAAAGGTACCTGGTCCGCTGGCAAGGAGGCCAGATTCTGATGACTCTTGGATCTCCTGAGAAGAATTACAAGAATTGGACCCAGACCTCTTGGAGAGATACCAGAGCCAACTTGAGCCTTACTCGACAGGGTCGAGTTCCTCCCACCTTGGGAGAATTGGTGCGGGCACCAGACTCAGAAGAAGACTTTAGAGCTCCATTTGATCTCTGATTGACTGCCCGAGAAAATTAGGTTTGTAATAAAGGTTGACTTGGTCAACCAGTTTATTTATTTTATTTATTTCTTGAGTCACATTTAAATTTTGTTGAGTCATGTTGACTCAGTGCAAGTCCAATGTGGTTTCAATTTGGTCCAAAATGGTGCCACATTGTCAATCAAATCAAGGTCAAGCAAGTGGAGGCCACACTCCAAGCCATGCCCAGCCACACTCCGAGCACACGCCAGAGTCCAGGAGGTGCCACAGAGGCATCCCAGTGTCATGGTCCCCACATCCAAAGAAGAAAAATCAAATGGAGGTACTTTAAAGGAGGCGCCATACCTACATTTTACCTAAGCAAAGAAGGAGAAGACTTCTCTTGGAGAAGAAATCAAAGAAGGACATCCAACCTACTTCCTAATTGAAGTTCAAATCAAAATCCAAAGAGTGGTGGGGACATGCAAGATGAGAATGCAACTATGCAACCCTAAAGGAGATTAGCAAAGATTACTTAGCAATTTCTTATTTGCATATGATTAGTTCAGCATATAGTATCAAAGGAGGTCTAATAAAGAGAACTCGAACGATCAAACGTAAACCTAATTAATAAGACTATCAAATAACAAAGAAATAGGAATAAGATTCGAACCACACAAGTTAAGCTAGGCAAATTTAATATTTCAGACCTAATCGATACTAGAACATACCTAGCATTAATCTTTCAAGTAGATCAAGATCACTCATGAAGAGACCTCCCAAATGACAAGACCATACTACAAATTGAGGGCCCTTCTTGTTTTCTGGATTATGGCAAATAATTCCTTCCTCTTGAGTTCGGAATCCCGGAGAACCCTACAACAAAGAAACCTTGAGATTAGGAACTTGGTAAAATACGTTAGTCATGAAATGGAGAAACTAAAGAAGAGTCGAGGAAGCAGTGTTGAAGAATAATCTTGGCGCCATGGTAGATCACTTGAAATGGATTTGGCCGGCCTCCTTGTGATGGTCTTCTTGATCAACCTTAGATATTGAAGAGCTAGCTTGAGATTGGAGAAGAAGAAGAGTGTCTTAGGCGTTGGAGATGGAGGAGGAGAAAGTAGGGTTGGCGTGGGATAGGGAGAGGAATTTAGAACTACCACTTAGGCACATAGAACTCACATAGAAGAAAACTTTTATTTTTTCTTTTCCATCCTTCCTTTACAAGAAGACTAAGAGTCTTTTATAGACTATTAAGCCATTTTGAATTCAAACTACACCAAATATCATGGAGAAAAATTTGTGGAGAAAAATATGGGCATCCCATGAGTAGTGGAGGAAGTTGTGGAGGAGGTTGTAGCTAATTCAAATTCAAATTCCCCTTTTCTTCTCTTGGGTGGCAACCTTGGATGGTGAGGTGGCATGTGTGATGTGGCAGCAACCTTGGATGGTGAGGTGGTATGTGTGATGTGGCAGCAACCTTGGATGATGAGGTGGCATGTGGTCCCCACTTGAGGTGGCTTTGGTCTTGCTTTGGAGTATAAGTCTTGAGTCTTCTTTAGTCTTCAAATGTGGTTTGGTTTGATTCTTCATGGAGGTTTGGTTTGATTCTTCATGGATTGGACTTGACTCATTTGGACCCAACTCTCAAATACAAGATTAATCAGGCTGGACTAGTTCCAACATAAATTGAAATGGACTCGAATTACATAATTATTTGGACTCAAAATTAAAGAAAGAAAAAATTACAGGACTTTCTTTTACTCATCCAACGATAAGGACTCGGATTTGACTTGAATTGGTTGGAGTCTCTTCCTGATTCTGGTGCCCACACCAATTCTCCCGGGGTGGGAGGAACTCGACCCTATCGAGTGAGGGTTGGCTTGATATGTTTCTAATGCATCCGGGTCGATTTGTTGTAGGTCCTCTCGGGAAATCCAGGAGTCTTCAGATTCAGGACATCCTTGCCATCTAACCAGATAACGTTGGTAGCCTTTATTTCTAGTAGTAATGATCTGGTCATCCAAGATCCTTTCAATTCTCTCCTTTCTCTCAGGAACACTTGGTGGTGGACACTCATTTGGTGTTTCACTCTCAAAAGAAACATTAGGACCAAAAAGCTCACTAGGTATCAATGCAGGTTCTTTGTATTCTTTTAAGTCTGAAACATTAAATGTTGAACTAATGCCATAACTTGGTGGTAATTCTAATACATAAGCATTTGGTCCAATTTTCTTTATTATTTTGAAAGGTCCGGCTCCCCGGGCATGGAGTTTCTTCATAGTTCCCGGCGGAAACCTTTCAGGTTTAAGTTTGATCATGACGGAGTCCCCTTCATTAAATTCTTTTAATCGTTTATGTGAATTAGTCATATGCTGATAGAGTTCATTGCTCATTTGAATCTTTTGGCTAATCTCCTTATGCAATTCCCTAATATGCTGTGCATATGACTCGGCAGACTCGGACACCCGTGCATGTGTGGGTAAAGGAGCTAGGTCTAAAGGCTTCCTAGGTCTGTATCCATGGACCACTTCGAATGGACTTTTCCCAATAGACCTATTAACTGAGCTGTTATAGGCAAATTCAGCACGAGGAAGTAATAGGTCCCAGTTTCCTAGGTTGTCACCAACTAAGCATCTCAACAGATTTCCTAAGCTTCGGTTTACTACCTCAGTCTGGCCATTGGTTTGAGGATGATAGGCAGTAGAGAATTTCAGCTTGGTACCGAGCATGTGCCAGAGGGTTTTCCAGAAATAGCTAGTAAATTTGACATCTCTATCGGACACAATGGTTTTGGGTAAACCATGAAGCCTAACGACCTGATCGAGAAAAAGCTTGGCCACCTTCGAAGCATCTAAAGTTTGAGAACAAGGAATGAAGTGAGCCATCTTGGAGAAATGATCGACAACAACAAAGACAGAATCATACTTCCTAGACGTCTTAGGGAGGCCTACTACAAAATCCATGCTGATATCCTGCCATGGACAATCAGGGACAGGTAAGGGTGTGTACAGACCGGTGTTCTGTCTTTGCTGTTTTGCAACAGCACAGATACGGCACTGAGCTACAATCTGGGCCACATTTCTTTTGAGACCAGGCCAAAGAATTGGTCTTCTATTGCTAAGATGGTCTTATTCCTACCAAAATGTCCTGCTAAGCCCCCAGCATGAACTTCCCAGATCAGAAATTCCCTAACAGAGGTCTTGGGAATACACAACTGATTTCCTCTGAAAAGGTATCCATCTAAAATGGTATAATCACTATGCTCACTAGATGGTCCTTGTTGAAGGGATCGATATATGTCACCAAAATCAGGGCATGTAGGATATTCCTCTTTTAATCTTTCAAACCCTACTACCTCAGTGCTCACAGAATTCAACAACATTGAACGACGACTCAATGCATCAGCAACCCTATTTTCAGTTCTGGCACGATGTTTTAGTACGAACGTATAAGCTTGTATGAACTCTACCCATTTCCCGTGCCTAGGGTTCAATTTCTTCTGAGAACTAAGGAACCTAAGAGCTTCATGGTCAGGAAATAGGACAAACTCTTGTGGTAGAAGATAATGCCTCCAATAACGTAATGCCTGAACTACCGCATACAGCTCCCTATCATAGGTGGAATACCTTAGTCTCGCTTCATTTAACTTCTCACTGAAATATGCTACTGGGTGATTCTCTTGACTCAAGACACCTCCAATTCCTACCCCAGAAGCATCACACGCAACCTCGAACACTTTGGTAAAATCGGGTAACCTCAAGACGGGTGCGTGTGTCATTTTTTCCTTAATTGTTAGGAAGGCTTTGTCTGCTGCTTTAGTCCATTCAAAAGTTCCCTTCCTAATACAATCAGTGATTGGAGCCACTATCGTACTGAACCCTCTAATGAATCTTCTATAGAAGGTGGCTAAACCGTGAAAACTACGGACATCATGGATACTCTTGGGTACAGGCCACTCTACTATTGATTTAATTTTCGCAGGGTCAGCGGACACTCCTTCAGATGTTACTACGAATCCTAGAAAGATAACTCTATGTGTTAAGAAATCACACTTCTTGATATTGGCATAGAGGCTATCCTTTCTAAGGACTTGGCAAACTTGTCTTAGGTGGGTTAAATGGTCTGCCTTAGTCTTGCTATAAATAAGAATGTCATCAAAGTAGACCACCACAAATTTCCCGATGAAAGTTTTCAACACCTGATTCATAATTCTCATAAAGGTGCTGGGAGCATTGGACAGACCGAACGGCATGACTAACCACTCATATAATCCATCTTTAGTCTTAAAAGCGGTCTTCCATTCATCTCCAGGCCTAACCCTAACCTGGTGATAGCCACTCTTTAAGTCTATCTTGGAGAAAATTGTTGATCTGGCTATCATATCTAACATATCGTCCAGTCTTGGGATTGGAAACCTATATTTGACAGTAATCTTGTTGATGGCACGGCTGTCTACACACATCCTCCAGGTACCATCTTTTTTAGGGGTTAACAAGGCAGGGACTGCACAAGGGCTTAAACTTTCTCTAACAAACCCCTTTCTAAGAAGTTCACTAACTTGCCTTTGTAACTCTTGATGTTCAGTTGGATTCATCCTATAATGAGGCAAATTAGGTAAAGTCGCGCCAGGAACTAAATCTATGGCATGTTGTATGTCCCTTAAAGGTGGAAGATTGTCGGGAAGATCCTCGGGAAACACGTCTTCAAAGTCTTTCAATAATTGGACCACCTCTTGAGGGTGTTCTACAGGGGTGTGGTCCATAGTTTCCTTAGCAGCTACCATCCAAATAGGTGCTCCCTCATTAATGTCTTTTTCTAATTCTCTTGCACCTATCAAATTTAATCCAGTCCTTTTTTCTTTCAGGCTGCTAACTCCTCTTTTGGTGTTGTCCTTAGGCTGGGTTGAATGAATGACAATTTTCTTGCCATTGAAATTGAAAGCACAGGAATTTGATCGACCAAAAATTATCACATCATGGTCAAACAGCCATGGCCTACCTAGGATGATGCTACTTACTCCCATAGGGAGTACATCACACCAGATTCGTTCCTGATAGGACTGAAGTTGGATTCGGACCTGACATCTCTGTTTGATTGGGATAGAAGTGGAATCGATCCAGGATACCTTATATGGATTGGGATGTGGTTCAGTGGGTAATCCTAGACTCTTGGCTGCACTAGTGGAAATGGCATTGACACAGCTTCCACTATCGATCACGATCTTACAGACCTTTTCTCCTATTTTGACAAATGTGTGTAGGATGCTAGTCCTACGCCAGTCTTCCTGCTCCTTGGTCTGTGTCATGATACATCTCACAACTCCTAACACATCTGATGAGTCTACATTTTCTTCATCTCCTTCATACTCATCAGCCAAGCAATCCCCTGCTTCATAAACCTCCTCTTCAACATTCTCCAAGGGTTCTGATTCACCTTCTTCTGCCTCCCCTATATGTAAAGCTCTAGAGGGACATTGGCTCACGAAATGACCTGGTTTACGACACTTATAGCAAACTCGCTCCCTCTCACCTCGAACTTCAGGGCTCTTTCCTTTGTCTTCTCTAGGAATTGGAGAAATGGCAGGGTTGGTCCTAGGGGTGGATTCGAGCTGGATCTTGGTCTATTGGTTGTACCAGGGACTGAACTAGGTCGACTAACAGGAGGATTAAACCTAATGGGCTCAGGTCGCCTAAATGTAGCTCTCCTTTGAAACCTCTCATAGTCCATGGCAACTTGGTATGCCTGATCTAAATCATGGACTTCTCTCAAAAACAGTTCCCCTTTTATATCTTCATTCAATCCTGATCTAAACCTCGACAATGTGGCTGCCTCAGACTCGACTACATTGCATCGCATTACAAACTCATCAAATTTAGCAACGTACTCAGAAACGGTCTTATTTCCTTGTGTCAATCGTTGCCACTGATCTAACAACCTTTGCTGATAAGACATAGGCAAATATTTCTCTCTAAGCTTTCTCTTCATGTCTCTCCAGGTCACTATAGGTAAGTCTCCCCTCTGCCTAGCTATGCATTCGACATTTCCCCAATACAACCTAGCCTGACGGACTAGTCTGATTTTGGCAAACTTAAATCTTCTCTCTTCAGACATATCATACCAGTCAAAATATTGGTCCATGTCAGCTTCCCAGTCTATGTACACCTTAGGATCTAGGCTTCCCTCAAAGGTTGGTGCATCTAGACGTATATTCCTTAAGGCCCGATCATCCTGATCAAAAGTATCATGGCGAGGTCTTCTAGGATTTGGCTCCGGAGTGTGGTCAATATAATCCTGATGTGGCCTTCTATGAATTGGATCAGGTGTATGTTCCTGTCGTTGGGCTCTAGGGTGAACTGAAGGTAATCTGGGTGAAGGTGGTTCAGTTGGGGTCAACCTAGATTCCTCTAGGGTTCCTATCCTTTCCTCGAACTGGTCAAACCTAGCATCCAAACGGTCCATCTTCTCGATCATAGATCTCATAAGGCTTTCCATACTAGTATCCATGGATGAACTAGGTTGGGCTTGTGAAGGGTGGTAAGGTGTGCCTGACCTAGTTGTCATGCAAACAATTAGACTCAGACCCGAACTACGAGTTTTCTAAACCGGTTAGTCCAAATAAACTGAGTTGACTAGATACAATCAAATCAACAGCTACTCTCTTCCACTGGCCAGTCAGGAGGTGGGTCTGTGGGAGGTTCCCCCAGCTTTCACTGGGTCCTAATTAAAAACCACAAGAACCGCTTAGGCTTGAGCCACTTAACCTCTATCCTTGACACCAGCTTCCAATAATAGATGAAGAAATGGGTTGCACAAGCTTTCCCAATTGAATTGAACTGGACCTAGAGTTCCAAGCTAGTTGCCTAATCAAGGTGGCAAGCTAGATTGTAGTAACTCTATACTTGGCCAGGTTTTAGAACAAGGGGAGTGTGAGATCCTGTCTCTGGCCTACCTAGGCCCGGTGGAATTGGCCCGATAGACGGATCAGCACCCAAGCCCTTAGTCCCAATTCTAGACACCAAGTAATAGGGCACACACAAGACTAGTTGACACAATGAGTTGACAATAACCTGGGCTCGACCAAATTGATGTCCCTAACCCACTAGGGCAATTAATGTCTAATCAATTTTAGTTAGGGATTGGATCGATATGCAATTTGGTGATTTTTGGGCTAGGGACAGGTGATGAAATCCTGACCCTATGTCAATTTCATGCCCTTAATTTGATTTGTCATGAGATGCATGCAAATTTCAAATTTCAGGTGCAGAAGTAGTGTGTTGCAGTTTAAATGTGGTATTGATAAGTGCAGAAAAAAATATCAGAAAAATCTAAAAAAATCACAGAAAACTCCTAACTTATAGATGACATACCAGGTGAAACAGAATTTCAAAATAAAATCTGTACTATTCTAGGCAGATTCTGAAATGAAGATAATGAAAAGGAACAGAACAGAACAGAAGGTTGTATGTACAGGGAAAAGAGATAAATGGTGCGGGAATCAATTCAAGTTTTGCTGTACATCAGGATGTTGATGGCAGGGCTACAGATGTTGCTCTGGGCTGGTCGGTTGCTCTAGGATCTCCTTTTACATTTGCCACTACTTTAGAGCAGGAGTACAAGAGTGACATTTTTGGGGAGCGTGGTATTTTGCTGGGTGCTGTGCATGGAATTGTGGAGGCCTTGTTTAGAAGGTACACCGAGAATGGAATGAGTGAAGAAATTGCTTATAAAAACATAGTTGAGTGCATCACAGGAATCATGTCAAAGACCATTTCAACAAAGAGTATGCTCTCTGTATACAACTCTCTGACCGAAGAAGGAAAAAGGAATTTAATGCTGCATATAGTGCATCATACTATCCTTGCATGGATATCTTGTATGAGTGTTATGAGGATGTTGCCTGTGGCAGTGAAATTCGCAGTGTTGTTTTGGCTGGACGACGCTTTTATGAAAAGGAAGGGCTTCCTGCTTTCCCAATGGGTAAAATTGATCAGACACGAATGTGGAAAGTTGGTGAGCAAGTCCGTGCAGCTCGGTCTGAGGGTGACTTGGGTCCCTTGCACCCCTTCACTGCTGGGGTTTATGTGGCTCTAATGATGGCTCAGATTGAGGTCCTAAGGAAGAAGGGACATTCTTATTCAGAGATCATTAATGAGAGTGTGATCGAGTCGGTGGATTCCCTAAACCCTTTCATGCATGCTCGTGGGGTGTCATTCATGGTGGACAACTGTTCCACGACCGCACGCTTGGGATCAAGAAAGTGGGCTCCCCGTTTTGATTATATCCTCACCCAGCAAGCATTAGTAGCTGTCGACAAGGATTATCCTATCAATCAGGACCTACTCAGCAACTTCTTGTCTGATCCCGTTCATGGTGCTATCGAAGTCTGTGCAGAGTTGAGGCCAACTGTTGATATATCTGTGCCCCCTGATTCGACGGAGTCGAGTTCACCCCACCGCAGGAGAATGATGGGGACATCATCCTGCACGAATCTCGGAGCAGCATGAATCTCGAAGCAGCAAATAAATTTGAAAAAAATAAATTTAGGATTTATCTTTTATTTGAAATTTAAATTAGGATTTTGTTGGTTATGATTGAGATATGGATAGGCTTATCTTATCCTATCTTTTATTTGAAATTTAAATTAGGATTTTGTTGGTTATGATTGAGATATGGATAGGCTTATCTTATCCTATCTTATATTTAAATTTGATTCGTTCTTATCTTTTATCTTGTATTCAAATTCAAATGAGGGTTGGAAAATCTATAAATACCACCCTCAGCCTTTTGTAATAGGAGGATGGATGAATAAAATTTCTATTGTTCTATGTGAAGGATCTGTGTGCCCCTAGGGTATCTGTATGATCCCTTCTCCATCTTCCCAGGGTTTCTATGTGATCCCTGATTTTTGGGCATCTGTGTGAGCCCAGGGCATCTATGTGAGCCCCTTTGCTATGTGCTTGTTCTTCTTGGGGAATCTATGTGAACCCCAGTATTTTTTTCTTAACCCTACACCCTCTTCTTTTCTCCTTTGCAAATCCTAATCCCTGGTGACTTTCATGCTCACCAGCGATCCAGTCCAATCCCTGTCCCGCATCAAAGAGCTTAACTTGGAGTGGAAGAAAAGAAGAAATACCATAAGAAGAAGAGGACTCCAAATCCAAATCCAACTCCAAAGGAGGCACCAAAAAAATTCAAAAAAAATTCCTTTATGGCCGTCCCAATTTTTTTTGAACTCTTGGTCGGCCAAGAGAGAAGATTTTCTACCTAATCTAGTGGTTGGAGGAGTTTAGTCCCACATGGGAATTTGTACAAGCTTGGAGAAAATTTTAGGTCTATATAATAGACCTCTCTTTGTAACTTTAGAAAATCAATGAAGAAAATTATTTTTTTTGCTATTCTCTTGTGTTGAGTGACCTAGGTTTCTCTTCTTCCGCACTATTCTAAGTGTTGAGCTCCGTGAGGGGGTAATCCGGGTTCCATTGGAGCCTTGAGGAGGTGAGAGATCTCCATCTTTATCCAAAACCCTCGGTTAGCCACTTGAAATTCCAAAACCCTAGCCACCCTTCATTATTTTCAATCCATCAAACCCTAGATCCATCCATCTCCCACGGCCTCTCTCTCTCTACAAGTCCAGGCCATCCACCTTCATCCAGATCCAGTCCGGCAACTTCAGATCCAGAACAAGTTCCAAGGAAAATCACATCAACATCCAGGAGAATCCAGTTTTCAGCAATTTCAATCTTCTAGTTCATCAACCTGGTAAATCTTTCCCTTGACTCTCTGATTCCATCAATTGTTTTTCTTCTCTTCCAGATCTTGAGTTCAGGAGAAGCCAACCGGCCAAAGGACCAGTATTGGAGGATCCATTACGAAGATATCTGAATCCGGGATCCAACAATCTGCTCGGGAGAGTTCCTCCACCAAAATCTGTGAAGATCATTGTCTGGTTAGATAAACCATCTCTTCTCTTTATTTCTGTTCTTTTGAAAGTTCGGAGCAAAACCCTAGGTCTGGGAGTTTCTCAACTCCCAGCGATCCGTTGCTTCTGAACTACTCTGATAATTTAGTTTTCCTAAAATTGTGCTTTCAATTATCATATTAGTATCTTTCAATGTTAGGTTAATTTTTCTTTGATTTGAAGCGAACTTCTACAAACATATAAAAACAACAAAAAATTAGTTAATCCTAATTTGCTTCCGCATCGCATTCCTTTATTTGTTCTGCATCACGGTCCCGCTCCATCGGCCCCGTCCGGATCCTTCGGGCAAAAAACGTGGCCGCGCGCGCGCGGAACCAAGGTCGTTGTGTGATGGTCCGGTCGACCTCCCGGTCCCGCTCCATCGCCTCCGTCCGGATCCTTCAGGCGAAATCGCTGCCGAGCGCGCGCGGAACCAAGGTCGGTGTGCGATGGTCCGGTCGACCTCCCGGTCCCGCTCCATCGTCACCGTCCAGATCCCTCGGGTGAAAAACACGGCCGCGCGCGCGCGAAACCAAGGTCGGTGCGCTCATTGGTCCGGTCGACCTCCCGGTCCCCCTCCATCGCCTCCGTCCGGATCCTTCGGGCGAAATCATGGCTGCGCGCGTGCGGAACCAAGGTCGGTGTGCGATGGTCCGGTCGACCTCCCGGTCCCGCTCCATCGTCGCCGTCTGGATCCCTCGGGCGAAAAACGCGGCTGCACGCGCGCGGAACCAAGGTCGGTGTGCGATGGTCAGGTCGACCTCCCGGTCCCGCTCCATCATCGCTGTCCGGATCCCTCGGGCGAAAAACGCGGCCGTGCGTGCGCGGAACCAAGGTCGGTGCGCTCTTTGGTCTGGTCGACCTCCCGGTCCCGCTCCATCGGCCCAGTCCGGATCCCTCGGGCAAAAAACGCGGCCGCGCGCACGCGGAACCAAGGTCGTTGTGCGATGGTCCGGTTGACCTCTCGGTCCCGCTCCATCGCCTCCGTCCGGATCCTTCGGGCGAAATCGCGGCCGCGCGCGCGTGGAACCAAGGTCGGTGTGCGATGGTCCGGTCGACCTCCCGGTCCCGCTCCATCGTCGCCGTCCGGATCCCTCGGGTGAAAAACGCGGCCGCGCGCGCGCGGAACCAAGGTCGGTGCGCTCCTTGGTCCGGTCGACCTTCCGGTCCCGCTCCATCGCCTCCGTCCGGATCCTTCGGGCAAAATCGCGGCCGCGCGCGCGCGGAACCAAGGTCGGTGTGCGATGGTCCGGTCGACCTCCCGGTCCCGGTCCATCGTCGCCGTCCGGATCCCTCGGGCGAAAAATGCGGTCTCGCGCGCGCGGAACCAAGGTCGGTGCACTCTTTGGTCCGGTCAACCTCCCGGTCCCGCTCCATCGCCTCCGTCCGGATCCTTCGGGCGAAATCGCGGCCGCGCGCGCGCGGAACCAAGGTCGGTGTGCGATGGTCCGGTCGACCTCCCGGTCCCGCTCCATCACCTCCGTCTGGATCCTTCGGGCGAAATCGCGGTCGCGCGCGCGCAGAACCAATGTCGGTTTTTGATGGTCCGGTCGACCTCCCGGTCCCGCTCCATCGTCGCCGTCCGGATCCCTCGGGCGAAAAATGCTGCCGCGCTCGCGCGGAACCAAGGTCGGTGCGCTCTTTGGTCCAGTCGACCTCCCGGTCCCGCTCCATCGGCCCAGTCCGGATCCCTCGGGCAAAAAACGTGGCCGCGCGCGCGCGGAACCAAGGTCGTTGTGCGATGGTCCGGTCGACCTCCCGGTCCCGCTCCATCGCCTCCGTCCGGTCCTTCGGGCGAAATCGCGGCCGCGCGCGCGCGCGAACCAAGGTCGGTGTACGATGGTCCGGTCGACCTCCCGGTCCCGCTCCATCGTCGCCGTTCAGATCCCTCGGGCGAAAAACGCGGCCGCGCGCGCGCGGAACCAAGGTCGGTGCGCTCTTTGCCTCCATCGCCTCCGTCCGGATCCTTCGGGCGAAATCGTGGCTGCGCGCGCGTGGAACCAAGGCCGGTGTGCGATGGTCCGGTCGACCTCCTGGTCCCGCTCCATCACCTCCGTCCGGATCCTTTGGGCGAAATCGTGGCTGCGCGCGCGCGGAACCAAGGCCGGTGTGCGATGGTCCGGTCGACCTCCCGGTCCCGCTCCATCGCCTCCGTCCGGATCCCTCGGGCGAAAAACACGGCCGAGCGCGCGCGGAACCAAGGTCGGTGTGCTCTTTGGTCCGGTCGACCTCCCGGTCCCTCTCCATCGGCCCCGTCCGGATCCCTCGGGCAAAAAACTCGGCCGCGCGCGCGCGGAACCAAGGTCGTTGTGCGATGGTCCGGTCGACCTCCCGGTCCCGCTCCATCGCCTCCGTCCGGATCCTTCGGGGGAAATCGCGTTCGCGCGCGTGCGGAACCAAGGTCGGTGTGCGATGGTCCGGTCGACCTCCCGGTCCCGCTCCATTGTCGCCGTCCGGATCCCTCGGGCGAAAAATGCGGCCGCGCGTGCGCGGAACCAAGGTCGGTGCGCTCTTTGGTCCGGTCGACCTTCCGGTCCCGCTCCATCGCCTCCGTCCGGATCCTTCGGGCGAAATCGCGGCCGCGCGCGCACGGAACCAAGGTCAGTGTGCGATGGTCCGGTAGACCTCCCGGTCCCGCTCCATCGTCGCCGTCCGAATCCCTCGGGCGAAAAACGTGGCCGCGCACACGCGGAACCAAGGTCGGTGCGCTCTTTGGTCCGGTCGACCTCCCGGTCCCGCTCCATCGCCTCCGTCCGGATCCTTCGGGCGAAATCGTGGCCGCGCGCGCACGGAACCAAGGTCGGTGTGCGATGGTCCGGTCGACCTCCTGGTCTCGCTCCATCGTCGCCGTCCGGATCCCTTAGGCGAAATCGCGGCCGCGCGCACGCGGAACCAATGTCGGTTTTCGATGGTCCGGTCGACCTCCCGGTCCCGCTCCATCGTCGCCGTCCGGAACCCTCGGGCGAAAAGCGCGGCCGCGCACGCGCGGAACCAAGGTCGGTGCGCTCTTTGGTCCGGTCGACC
>CM038049.1:90850026-90852526 GCA_021397845.1 Areca catechu | reverse complement strand
GGCCGGATGCCCCGCGCGGGTAGTAGGTTCGCAAGCCCCCTTGCGGGCGGGGCGCGGGTCTTGGCCTCCCCGGATGCGCGTCCGCGCGCGTCCAGGCGCGCGTCCTGGCCCTCCCCCGCTTCTGCAACGTTGCTCGCGACCCTTGGGCACTCTCTCGGGTATCTGTTTTGGATTTTCTGCTCGCGCGGCGCGCGCCCAGGCCTCCTCGGACTCGCGTCCTGGCTGCTCTGTGATCGCGCCCATGTCGTTCCCTCCGGGACTCGCGTCCTGTGCTGTGTGGTTCCGAGTCCTGGCCACCCTTTTGCCCCGCGCATGGTGCGCGCATCCTGGACATCCTGGACTTGCGTCCGGGGTGCGCTGGGTGCTCTCTCGTGCTGGGCCGTCCGTGACTCGGGTCCAACGACATTTGGGCGCGAGTCTTGGTCCTCCCTTGCGTTCGCAAGCTATCTTTGTGCCTCGGAACACCTTGGGATGTCCCTTCTTCGCCCCTTCCGAGTGCCGGATCTTCGTGGCCGCGCGCGCGCGGAACCATGATCGATGCCATCCGGTCCGGTCGACGTCCCAGTCCTTCGGCTCCGTCCAGATCCTTCGGATGAAAATGCGGCCGCGCGCGTGCGGAACCAAGGTCGGGGTCCTCCGGTCTGGTCGACCTCCCGGTCCCGCTCCTTCGGCTCCGTCCGGATCCTTCGGGCGAAAACGCGGTCGCGCGCGTGCGGAACCTAGGTCGGTGTGCGATGCTCCGGTCGACCTCCCGGTCCCGCTCCATCGGCTCCGTCCGGATCCTTCGGGCAAAAACGCGGCCACGCGCGCGCGGAACCAAGGTCGGTGTGCTATGGTCCGGTCGACCTCTCGGTCCCGCTCCATCGCCTCCGTCCGGATCCATCGGGCGAAATCGCGGCCGCGCGCACGCGGAATAAAGGTCGGTTTTCGATGGTCCGGTCGACCTCCCGGTCCCGCTCCATCATCGCCGTTCGGATCCCTCGGGCGAAAAACGTGGCCGCGCGCGCGCGGAACCAAGGTCTGTGCGCTCTTTGGTCCGGTCGACCTCCAGGTCCCGCTCCATCGACCCCGTCCGGATCCTTCGGGCGAAAAAACGCGGCCGCGCGCACGCGGAACCAAGATCGTGCGATGGTCCGGTCGACCTCCCGGTCTCGCTCCATCGCCTCCGTCCGGATCCTTCGGGCGAAATCACGGCCGTGCGCGCGCGGAACCAAGGTCGGTGTGCGATGGTCCGGTCGACCTCACGGTCCCGCTCCATCACCTCCGTCTGGATCCTTCGGGCGAAATCGTGGCCGCGCGCGCGCGTAACCAATGTCGGTTTTCGATGGTTCGGTCGACATCCCGGTCCCGCTCCATCGTCGCCGTCCGGATCCCTCGGGTGAAAAACGCGGCTGCGCGCACGCGAAATCAAGGTTGGTGCGCTCTTTGGTCCGGTCGACCTCCCGGTCCCGCTCCATCGGCCCCGTCCGGATCCTTCGAGCAAAAAACGCGGCCGCGCGCGCGCGGAACCAAGGTCGTTGTGCGATGTCCGTTCGACCTCCCGGTCCCGCTCCATCGCCTCCGTCCGGATCCTTCGGGCGAAAACGCGGCCGCGTACGCATGCGAAACCAAGGTCGGTGTGCGATGGTCCGGTCGACCTCCCGGTCCCGCTCCATCGCCGCCGTCCGGATCCCTCGGGCAAAAAACACAGCCGCGCGCGCGCGGAACCAAGGTCGGTGCGCTCTTTGGTCCGGTCGACCTCCCGGTCCCGCTCCATCGGCCCCGTTCGGATCCCTCGGGCAAAAAACATGGCCGCACGCGCGCGGAACCAAGGTCGTTGTGCGATGGTCCGGTCGACCTCCCGGTCCCGCTCCATCGGCTCCGTCCGGATCCTTCGGGCAAAATCGCAGCCGCGTGCGCGCGGAACCAAGGTCGATGTGCGATGGTTCGATCGACCTCCCGGTCCCGCACCATCATCGCCGTCCGGATCCCTCGGGCGAAAAATGCGGCCGCGCGCGCGCGGAACCAAGGTCGATGCGCTATTTGGTCCGGTCGGCCTTCCGGTCCCGCTCCATCGCCTCCGTCCGGATACTTCGGGCGAAATCGCGGCCGCGCGCGCGCGGAACCAAGGTCGGTGTGCGATGGTCCGGTCGACCTCCCGGTCCCGCTCCATCGTCACCATCCGGATCCCTCGGGCGAAAAATGCGGTCGCGCGCGCGCGGAACCAAGGTCGGTGCGCTCTTTGGTCCGGTCGACCTCCCGGTCCCGCTTCATCGCCTCCGTCCGGATCCTTCGGGCGAAATCGCGGCCGTGCGTGTGCGGAACCAAGGTCGGTGTGCGATGGTCCGGTCGACCTCCCGGTCCCGCTCCATCATCGCTGTCCGGATCCCTTGGGCGAAATCGCGGCCGCGCGCGCGCGGAACCAATGTCGATTTTCGATGGTCCGGTCGACCTCCCGGTCCCGCTCCATCATCGCCGTCCGGATCCCTCGGGCGAAAAACGCGGCCGCGCGCACGAGGAA
>CM038049.1:90832526-90845026 GCA_021397845.1 Areca catechu | reverse complement strand
TAAACTATGGTTCACTACTTCGGTTTGGCCGTTAGTCTAGGGATGATAGGCAGTTGAAAATTTAAGTTTCGTCCCTAACTTATGCCAAAGGGTTTTCCAAAAATAGCTGGTGAACTGAACATCCCTATCTGACATAATGGTCTTGGGTAGGCTATGGAGTCGAACTATCTCATTAAAGAACAGGGTGGCTACCTTAGACGCATCAAATGTTTGGGAACAAGGCAAGAAATGGGCCATCTTGGAAAATCGGTCTACTACAACACAGATAGAGTCATGCCTCCTTTGGGTCTTAGGCAAACCTAACACAAAGTCCATGCTCACATCTTGCCAAGGACCATCTGGGATAGGGAGTGGGGTATAGAGGCCGGTGTTCTGTTTTCGCTGTTTGGCAACAGCGCAGGTTCGACACCTAGCCACAATGTGTGCTACATCTCTTTTTAAGCTAGGCCAAAAAAAATGGTCTTCAATAGCCAGGGTGGTCTTATCTTTTCCGAAATGGCCAGCTAAACCTCCAGCATGAGTTTCCCAAATTAAGAATTCCCTAAGAGAGGTTCTAGGGATGCAAAGCCTATTCTTAAAGAACAGAAAGCCATCTAAAAGGGAATAATCCTTATGTTCACTAGATGGTCCTTGAGTTAGATCCTGGTACACAGTCTTAAAATCTGGACACGACTCATATTCTTCTTTGATTTGCTCAAACCCTATGACTTCAGCCCTTACAGAATTCAACAATAAAGATCGACGACTAAGGGCATCAGCTACCTTATTTTCAGACCCAGCCTTATGCTTCAAAACAAAAGTATAGGACTGGATATACTCTACACACTTAGCATGCCTAGGGTTAAGCTTCTTCTGAGAATTCAAGAATCTAAGAGCCTCATGGTCCGAAAACAGCACAAATTCTTGCGGTAGCAAATAATGTCTCCAGTAACGCAAAGCTTGCTGGTGCGGACACCAAAGGCACCAGAATAAGGCAGAGGCTTCTCAACCCTCTGTAATTGATCAATAATTTATGAGTCCATCTGTAATAAGGGCTTAGCTCATCTGAGTCCATTTTAGTTGTTATTTGAGTATTTTTAGTTGTTATTTCACTTCTGTACTAGTCAGCTCATGTTGAGCTAGTTCAGTCCAATGCTAGTTAGCTCATGTTGAGCTAATTTTATTTTTTTGAGTCCTGTCCAAGCATACTGAAGACTCAAGACTATATTATACAAGTGAAGACCAAGTCCAGCCAGATTGAAGACATGGAAGTTAAGCCCAAGTCCAACCCAGCTTGAAGATTTGAAGACCCCAGGAGAAAAATCAGAAACCCTGATTCCTTGCAGATGCCCTCCAGATGCCCAGATTCCCTTCCAGATGCCAAAGTATATTCATAAATAAGGGCATCCATGATTCCAGAGGTCCATCTGCATCCTATCCCAATGAAATCAAGCCCAGGTGCCAAGCCCAAGCCCCTAAGAAGCAAGATACCAGGGAATATTCCTGCTACCTGGCTACCAGGCCACCCCAGCTTCCAAAGGCCCAAACCCATGCACCCGGGCCCCTTTGGGCCGGCCTTTTGCTGCTCCTAGAAGCCCAACACGCCCCCCTAGGCGTCCTTGGAGTCTTGACCAAGTCAAGAAAAATTTTAGGGATTTTTCTACCTAATATTTCCTTATTTTCTAGCTAGGGTTTGAGAAGGAAAAGGATTCTTATGTAAAGACTTATGTACCCTTACTTGGAGCCCAAGGTTAAGGGTCTATTTAAGGGACCCTAGCCTCTTGTATGAGGGAAATTTTTGATGAATGAAAACCTTGAGTTCTTCTATTGAGTTGTGTGATACCCTGCTGTGTGCATAAAGGGGTTTGCGAGAGTTCTTCTTCCCAGTGCTGCAATCATCTTCCTGCTACCAACAAGCATCTCAGATCCCTGGACGCCCACTCCAAAAGAAGCCTTCCCTTGCTATTTTTCCTTTATTTTCTTGTTCCTTTGTGAGTTTTCTAACCCCTGACAGGTCGTTTGCAGGTCCCCGAGTTCCTACGAATCCAACGACTCCAGCCAAGCCTCAATCGGATCACCGAGCAGAAAGCCGGGTATCCGCGGGTCTTTGGCTCGATTTTCCAGGCCGCATCCGTCGAGGAATGAGAGACCCTTTTGCTGCGATCTTCACAAACGTTGTCAGGTACACCCCACTACCTCCACTAGTTTTATTGTAGGAGAACTTGCCCTAACCGAGGCTTCTCAGCCCCGGCGATCCTTCTTTTCTACTTTTCTAGGTCCTAATCTGCATGCTGATTTTCTAAAATTCATATAAAATTCCCTATAACTTATTTTAATCTAAAATTTGGGAATTAATCACCCAACCCCACATATAAAACATATAAAAAAAATTGCATGCATACTAGTTCCCCATCATTTGGTATCAGAGCTTAGATTAGGGCTTGTTTTCTGTAATTTTTCAGTCCGTATATACTCTATTATTTTAATTATTTCTCCCTGTTAAAAACTCCAAAAATTCTGAAATTTATTTTGCTGGATTTACCATAATTCACAGTAATTTTAAAACTTTTTTCAGATTTTATTATGGCCTGTGAATTTTCTGAAAGCTGAAATAGGGCCTGCAAATTTTTGGCTCTATTTTTTTTAGCAAGACATGTTTGGAAGTTTTAGGGTTTTGTTTAGGAGTTTTTGCATATTTCTTAATTTTAGTATATTTCCAGTATATTAGGTCATGATTTGCAAGTTTTCTTCTATTTAAAAAAATACCAAAAAAAAATATATATATATATATACATATTTTCCAAAAATACCAAAAAAAAATAAATAAATATCTAAACCCTAATTTGCATCCTCATCTGCCTGCCATCATTGCATAATTTACTTTTAAGGGCACTCTTGCTATATCAGATGGGGGGAGGATTTGATCACCTCTCCTTAGCCCAAAACCACATCCCTTGCATTCAGTCCCAAGCCTTAACCTAAAATTAATTAGACTTAATTTGCCATAGTGGGCTAGGGACACCAACAGGTCGGGTCCGGGCTAGTGTTAGATCACTGTGTCAAGTTAACCTGTGTGTGCCTTGTGCTTAGTGTCTAGAACGGTGGTTTAGGGATTCAATCCCGAAGGGCTTGTGTGCTGGTCCGCCTACCTGGCCAATCTCTGATTGGTGTCTAGGATTGGCAATCAGGGACCTAACACTCCCCTTACACCTGCCTGGCTGAGTACAGGGTTACTATAGGCTAGTTTGCCACCCTGATTGAGCATCTAGTTTGGACTTTAGGTTTAGTCAGCTATAGTCGGTCTGATCGAGTCTTGCATGAGCACTAGATCAGGAGTTTCATATCACCCACCTCCTTCATAAATGTCTGAACCCATGGAAAATTTACAAGCCCAAATAAAAGCCCTAGCTGATCAAATTGCCTAGATAACTATCCAGATGACCCAGTTAACTCAGTCTCGTATTCAAACCAATGATAGAATTGACTATCGTGCCAATAGGTTTGATCAGTTAAAAGTCCGGGTAGGGACCCCAAGAAAAACCCATGGGTCACAGTCTGAGCCAGATCCTGACTCCCCTCAACCTAGGAGGACCCCAAACCCTGATCTATACCATGAGATCGAACCTAGGAGAGCCCCTTATCCTGACCCGTACTACAATCCTCAACCTAGGAGGACCCCAAACCCTGATCCATACCTTGAGGCTGAACCTAGGAGAGCCCATCATCCTGACCCAATCCCTAAGGTTAGTCCTAGAAGACCCAATCAGGATTTTATAGACCAAGAAGATAGATCCTATTTACCCTCTCCCTATAAGCCTAGTATACCCACAACCTATAGATCTTATGACTCTAAATCCTATGAACCTAGAACTTATGAATCCATAACCTATGAACCTAGATCCTATGACTCTAGATCCCATGATCATAGATCCTATACACCCATACCCTATGAGCCTAGTAGACCCAACACCCAATATTCTGACCCATATAGGGAGTCAAACCCTAGGAGAACCCAATATTCTGACCCATATAGGGAGTCCAACCCTAGGAGAACCCAGTATTCTGACCCATATAGGAAGTCCAATCCTAGGAGGACCCAATATCCTGACCCATATAGAGAGCCCAACCTTAGGAGGACCCCATACCTTGATCCAACCTTAGAACCTGATCATAGAGCTGACCCAAAATCCTATGACCCCAGATCCTATAATCCCATGACCCATAGATCTGCACCCTTGTCCTATGAGCTTAGAGAACCCATAACCCCTAAGTATCAGCCTAGTACTAGTCATGCTTCCCCTAGTCAACTTGAACCCTATAGGATGAGTATCCCTAAATATGAACCCAATAGTGAGCCACTACCTCTTATACAACCTGAACCTACTAGGAGTGGTACCCATAATCAGAGACCAGAACCTAACCAATTTCCTGCTAGCCGACCTTCTCCAACCATTCCTGAGATTCGCAAGGCTTACATTAACGTGGAAGTGTATGAAGCTGATGTGAGCCTAGTGGATGAGTATGAGGGAGAAGAGGAGACACCTTTAGTAGACCTAGAATTAGCTGACCCAGTAGATACCCAGGTAGATTCCAACCCAGAGCTAGTTGACCTTGACCACATCTAACCTAAAGCTATAATGGAAGAACGAATAGAGGAAGAGAACCTAGGTACTGCTACTAGAGCCTTACCTGAGGAAACCATAGAGGAGAGCCAAATTATAGAGTCTAGTCCAAAAATACAAGAACCAGAAGAATTTATTAAGGACCTGATCTCTTTGAATCAATACCTTCAAGATGAGTCCCCTCCTATAGTTCCCATTAAGGACCTCTTCCCCGAAATTAGTGACCCATCCTTCCATTATGCAAATCCTGTAGATATAGCTCAACCTCATAAGGTTAACCTCATTAGTATAGGATTAGTTCCTGACACCCCGTCTTTTATCCTATTTTATCCAACTAACCATGAACCTTTTTCTCTACCTTACCAAACTAATTCTGAACCCACTTCCTATTTTCTGCCCTTTCCTGACACCTCCAGCATTTCTAGGATCATTAGATTGCATTTAGCTGAGATTAGCATACTGCATGCATTCATCACGCATGTTAGGTTTGCATCTTACTTCTGGCATACTCTTTGGAATTTGCTAGGAGTTCACTGTAAATTTTCATGTGCATGTCAAGCTAGGATCAAACCTAGAGAACCTATAATCTATTAGGTTTAGATCCAAAGAGTTCAATAAAATTTCCTTCGATAGGAATGCATAGTCGAGTCTGTTAGGTGTCAGTATGAGTCCTTTGCATCATTTGTCTGCATGTGCCTAGCATGTTCACCACCCGCACTAATCTTAAAACAACTGGCTAATTCCCGAAGAAGGGTCAAAGAATTTGATGTAGTGGATTCTATCTTGGTTAGGCTTAGGCCTAAAAGAAGCTTCATGCTCGCAGAGCCGGACCTTTTAAAGTGATAGAGAAGGATTGGATCAAATGCCTAGGTGTTAGACTTGCCTTCGGATTTGGGCATTAGTTCTACCTTCAATATTACAGACCTGGTTGAGTATAGGGAACCGGCAGCGATACCTAGTAAGGCCTTTGGACCTATTCCTTTTCATTGTGAGTGACCCTAATCCAGAGTGTCCACTAACAAATTGGCCTGAGAGAGGAGAACGGATCGAGCGTATCCTGGACGATCAAGCCATCACGACCCGGGGCCGTGACTATCAATGCTTCCTGATCCGATGGCAAGGCCAGCCAGAGTCGGATGATTCGTAGATTTCTTGAGAGGACTTGCAATGCCTCAACCCAGACCTTCTCGAGAGATATGTGAGCCAGTCTGATCTTCACTCGACAGGGTCGAGTTCCTCCCACCCCGGGAGAATTGGTGCGGACACCAAAGGCACCAGAATAAGGCAGAGGCTTCTCAACCCTCTGTAATTGATCAATAATTTATGAGTCCATCTGTAATAAGGGCTTAGCTCATCTGAGTCCATTTTAGTTGTTATTTGAGTATTTTTAGTTGTTATTTCACTTCTGTACTAGTCAGCTCATGTTGAGCTAGTTCAGTCCAATGCTAGTTAGCTCATGTTGAGCTAATTTTATTTTTTTGAGTCCTGTCCAAGCATACTGAAGACTCAAGACTATATTATACAAGTGAAGACCAAGTCCAGCCAGATTGAAGACATGGAAGTTTAGCCCAAGTCCAACCCAACTTGAAGATTTGAAGACCCCAAGAGAAAAATCAGAAACCCTGATTCCTTGCAGATGCCCTCCAGATGCCCAGATTCCCTTCCAGATGCCAAAGTATATTCATAAATAAGGGCATCCATGATTCCAGAGGTCCATCTGCATCCTAGCCCAATGAAATCAAGCCCAGGTGCCAAGCCCAAGCCCCTAAGAAGCAAGATACCAGGGAATATTCCTGCTACCTGGCTACCAGGCCACCCCAGCTTCCAAAGGCCCAAACCCATGCACCCGGGCCCCTTTGGGCCAGCCTTTTGCTGCTCCTAGAAGCCCAACACGCCCCCCTAGGCGTCCTTGGAGTCTTGACCAAGTCAAGAAAAATTTTAGGGATTTTTCTACCTAATATTTCCTTATTTTCTAGCTAGGGTTTGAGAGGGAAAAGGATTCTTATGTAAAGACTTATGTACCCTTACTTGGAGCCCAAGGTTAAGGGTCTATTTAAGGGACCCTAGCCTCTTGTATGAGGGGAATTTTTGATGAATGAAAACCTTGAGTTCTTCTATTGAGTTGTGTGATACCCTGCTGTGTGCATAAAGGGGTTTGCGAGAGTTCTTCTTCCCAGTGCTGCAATCATCTTCCTGCTACCAACAAGCATCTCAGATCCCTGGACGCCCACTCCAAAAGAAGCCTTCCCTTGCTGTTTTTCCTTTATTTTCTTGTTCCTTTGTGAGTTTTCTAACCCCTGACAGGTCGTTTGCAGGTCCCCGAGTTCCTACGAATCCAACGACTCCAGCCAAGCCTCAATCGGATCACCGAGCAGAAAGCCGGGTATCCGCGGGTCTTTGGCTCGATTTTCCAGGCCGCATCCGTCGAGGAATGAGAGACCCTTTTGCTGCGATCTTCACAGACGTTGTCAGGTACACCCCTCTACCTCCAGTAGTTTTATTGTAGGAGAACTTGCCCTAACCGAGGCTTCTCAGCCCCGGCGATCCTTCTTTTCTACTTTTCTAGGTCCTAATCTGCATGCTGATTTTCTAAAATTCATATAAAATTCCCTATAACTTATTTTAATCTAAAATTCGGGAATTAATCACCCAACCCCACATATAAAACATATAAAAAAAATTGCATGCATATTAGTTCCCCATCACTTGCACTACCGTGTAAAATTCCTTATCATAGGTAGAATACCTAAGCTTAGCATCATTAAGTTTTTCACTAAAGAATGCTACGGGATGGTTCTCTTGGCTTAGGACTCCACCTATACCTACTCCTGAAGCATCACAGGCAACCTCAAATACCTTTAAAAAGTCTGATAGTCTCAAAATGGGTGCCTGGGTCATCCAATCCTTAAGATCTAGGAAGGCTTTATGGGCTGCTTTGGTCCACTGAAATTCTCCCTTCCTAATGCAGTCTGTGATAGGAGCAACTACGGTACTAAACCCCTTGATGAATCGCCTATAGAAGGTAGCCAAGCCATGGAAACTTCTGACTTCATGCACACTGGTCGGCTCTGGCCATTCTACTATGGACCTAATCTTTTCAGGATCGGCAGCCACGCCGTCAGGGGTTACAACAAATCCAAGGAAGATAATCCTACTGGTCATAAATTCACACTTTTTGAGATTACCGTAGAGACTATCATTCCTCAAAACTTGACAGACTTGTCTAAGGTGGCCTAGGTGATCTACAGGGGTCTTACTATAGATCAGGATGTCATCAAAATAGACCACTACAAATTTTCCTATGAAAGCTCTAAGTACCTGGGTCATAATCCTCATGAAAGTACTAGGGGCATTGGACAACCCAAAAGGCATAACAACCCATTCGAAGAGACCATCCTTAGTCTTGAAGGCTGTTTTCCACTCATCCCCTGGTCTAATCCTAACCTAATGATAGCCGCTCTTAAGATCAATTTTAGAAAAAACCATGGCACCGGCCATCATATCAAGCATGTCATCTAGTCTAGGGATGGGGAATCTATACTTGATTGTGATTTTATTGATGGCACGACTGTCAACACACATCCTCCATGTGCCATCCTTCTTCGGGGTTAGAAGTGCAGGGACTGCACAAGGGCTAAGACTCTCTCTAATGAACCCCTTCCTCAACAATTCGCCAACCTTCTTTTGCAGTTCTTTATGCTCCGATGGATTCATCCTATAATGGGGCAAGTTGGGTAAAGTAGCTCCTGGGACTAAATCTATGGAATGCTGAATATCCCTAAGAGGTGGAAGGTGGTCTGGCAGATCCTCGGGAAAAACATCCTCAAATTCTTCTAATAAAGGCTTAACTTCTTGAGGAGGCTCTGAGGGTGTAGGAGTCCTAAGTTCCTTAGCAGTCAACATCCAAATGGGTGAACCACTATGAATTTCTTGTTCTAGATCCTTGGCACTAATTAGGTTCACTCCAGTCTTCATTTCTCTGACCTTACTAGTTCCTTTAGCTACCTTGTCCTTAGGAGGGACTGAATGGATTGTGATTTTCTTCCCATTGAAACTAAAGACATAGGTGTTGGATTTTCCTAAGAGGGTGGCATCATGATCATACAACCAAGGTCTTCCAAGAATTATACTGCTCACCCCCATGGGCAAGACATCACACCAAATCTTCTCTTGATAGGATTGCATTTGGATTTGGACCTGACATCTAGACTGGATGGGTATAGAGGTAGAGTCTACCCAAGAAACCTTATAGGGGTTGGGGTGGGGGACTGGGGTTAAGCCTAACATTTTGACAGTGCTAGTAGAAATGGCATTTACACAGCTCCCACTATCTATGATGATTTTACAAACCTTATCCCCTAGTTTAAGGAAAGTCTGAAGGATGTTAGTCCTACGCCAGTCTTCCTGAACTTTAGTCCGGGACAGGATGCATCTCACAACCCCTAAGTGGTCAGACTCAGTGGATTCTTCCTCTCCTTCATACTCATCAACCAAATTCATTCCGGCCTCATAAACTTCTTCTTCAAACTCCTCATTAGGCTCGGAACTCTCTTCTCCTCCCTCTTCTATATATAGGGATCTACAAGGGCACTGGCTAGAAACATGACCTACCTTATGACACTTAAAACAAGCTATGGCTGTGCATTGATTGGAGATATGACCGGGCTTTTGGCACTTAAAACAGACGATACTAGGGGTTCTCTGGGTGTCAGGTGCCTTACCTTTGTCCATGGGCCTAGGGGTGGGGATACCCTGATTAGGCTTGCTAGGGGTAACCTGGCTAGGTCCATTTCTTGGGATTGGGGCACTAACCCTAGATGGCATGGGTCCTCTCTGAAACTTCTCAGTGTTCAGTGTAATCTGATAGGCTTGGTCTAGGTCAGTAACCTCTCTCAGAAACAACTCTCTCTTAATATCTTCCCTAAGTCCAGCCCTAAATCTAGACAAAGTGACCTCATGGGCTTCACTCACATCACATCTCATTAGGTATTCATCAAAGGTGGTTATGTAGTCTGAAACAGATCGGTTTCCTTGTTTCAAAGTCTGCCATTGGTCTAACAGATTTTGCTGGTATGAAATGGGTAGGTACTTGTCTCTAAGCTTATCTTTCATACCCTGCCAAGTGGTTATGGGCTCTACATTTCATCTTCTAGTGGTCAGCTCAATGTTCCCCCAGTATAACCTAGCTTGACGTATTAATTTCATCTTGGCAAACTTGAATTTCCTCTCCTCAGACATGGCATACCACTCAAAGTACTGGTCCATCTCACCCTCCCAATCAGAATACACCTTAGGATTTAAACTACCATCAAAAGTGGGTGCATCTAACTTGATGTTCCGAATGAACCTATCATCTCTATCCTCAGGTTTTGGGTCAGGCCTCCTATGATTAGGTTCAGGATCTCGGTATAAAGGTCTTCTAGGCTCTTGGTGTGGGTGAGGTTGAGGCACATTAAAATCTGGGTCAGGAGTCCAATTCCGATGCCTAGGTTCCTCAAGTACTTGGACTCGATCCCTAAGCTGGGCAAAATTCTCATTCATATCCTGACTTAATTTGTTCATACTCTCAGTAAGAGCTCTAACCATGGCCTCTAAATTAGGTTGGGTTTGACCAGGTTGGTAGGGTACTCCATTCCGGGTAGACATGATGCAATCAAGCACACAAAATGAGACTCAACTGAACGACTACGGGTTAACTAGACCTAGAGCCCAAACTAGATGCCCAATCAGAGTGGCAAGCTAGCCTGTAGTAACTCAGGACTCAGCTAGGCAGGTGTAAGGGGAGTGTTAGGTCCCTGAATGCCAATCCTAGACACCAATCAGAGATTGGCCAAGTAGGCGAACCAGCACACAAGCCCTTTGGGATGGAATCCCTGAACCACCATTCTAGACACTGAGTACAAAGCACACACAGAGTAACCAGACAAACTGACTCAACACTAGCCTTGACCCGACTTGTTGATGTCCCTAGCCCACTAGGGCAAATTAGGTCTAATCAATTTTTAGATTAAAGGCTTAGGTTCGAATGAGTGGGTGGTGGTTTTGGGCTAAGGAGAGGTTATCAACTCCTCCCCTTATCTTAGATGCTCAAATACCCTTAACATGAATTAAGAGATGAACACTCAAAAATAATTGGATTGCAGAACACAAAAATAGAGTTGTAGTAATTTAATTCTCAGAAATCCCACAGAAACCAATAAATCACAGGAAAATTATGAAAAATAGTTTCAATTATACTGGTTTCAGCAAAATACAAATCACCAGATTTGGAGTTACCTGCAGTGAGAAATAATTCCTGCAACAAGATAATTACGGGCTGAAAACAGAGAACTTCCCCGTTTACAATTCTTGCTATGAAGTTATAACCCAACGGATCCCCTACACGCCCTAGGAACACCCCGTGGAATGGGAAGAGGAGGTTTGCACCTCACTTCGTTCCTAGGACCGGACGTCCTGGGGAGTCTACTTCGAGCAGACAAAGTAAAAAGAAAGAGACTCAAACAAGCAATCAAAACAGAAACCCTAGACAGAGCTCTGATACCAAAATTGATGCAGAACAAAGAACAAAGAAGCGTATGTGGAAGTAAATTTAGGATTAATATATATATTTTTTTTTATATTTTAGAAATTGGCTTTGACTCAAAGTAAAGCTAAACTAAGTTGAAGGAAACTAGGTAAGGATTGAAAGCACAATTTAGAAGAAACTAAATTATCAGAGTAGTTCAGAAGTAACGGATCGCTGGGGGTTGAGAAACTCCCAGACCTAGGGTTTCACTCTGAACTTTCAACAGAACAGAAATAGAGAGGAGAGATGGTTTACCAACCAGACAGTGATCTTCTCAGAATTTGGGTGGAAGAACTCTCTCGAGCAGATTGTTGGATCCTCGGATTCGGCTATCTTCGCAATGGATCCTCCAATACTGGTCTTGTTGTTTGGTCGGCTTCTCCTGGACTCAAGATCTGGGAAGAAGAAAAACAAGTGAGGGATTCAGAGACTCAGGGAAGGATTTACCAGTTCGAAGAACTTGAAGGTTGATGTCGCTGAGATCCGGATTCTCTTGAAGGCTGATTCAACTCCCACTGGAAAGAGCTTTGGATCTGAAGTACCCGGACTGTAGCTGGATGCTGGTGGTCGGCCTGGACTTGGGGAGAGAGGCCATGGGAGGTGGAATATGCTAGGGCTTAGTGGAAAGAGAAGGGTGATGGGCGGCTAGGGTTTGGGAGTGGAGTGGCTAACCTAGGGTTTGGGTTTTGGAGATCTCACACCTCCTCAAGGTTCCTGGGGAACCCGGATTTACTCCCTCACGGAGCTCAACACCTGGATGCAAGTGCGGAAGAGAGAAAACACAAAGTTTGCTCACAAAAAAATTTGGTTTCATTCATCTGATTTTTTTAAACTAACAAGAGGGGTTTAATTTATAGAGCTTTACAAGGGAGTAGGGTTTTATATCTTCCCATGTGGGACTAAAGGAGGGGATCTACAAATCAGGATAATCCATACACATATGGTCGGCCAAGGTACCAAAAAAATTTGATTTGGGTTATAAAAGGCAGGTAGATGGCGCCACCTTGCTTGGGTCTTCAAGAGAGGATTTCTTTCCTTCCATGGATCAACTCTTTTGGACTCCTCCTTTTCTTCCTCCCTAAGTCAAGGCCCTTCCCATCTTTGTTTTGGATATTTTTGGCAGGTAGTGGGCGCCTCCTTGAAGTTCTCTCCAAGAGAATTTCTTCCCTTTCATAGTTTGGTTCTTTTGGGAAAGACTTGGGCCGCCCCCTTGATTTGTGGACTCCTGGTGGATTTCTCCTCAACTGGCGCATGAGAGAAGGAAGCTGCTATCTGTGGTGTGGGGACCAAAGGTTGCTAGATGTAGATATGGCGCCCCCTGGACTCAGGCGTAT
>CM038049.1:90820026-90827526 GCA_021397845.1 Areca catechu | reverse complement strand
AGAAATGGCCGTGGGAATGCGTGGAGGAGGTGCTGCGCGTGGAGAAAGCCACCGTGGAGGGCGTGCGTGGACGTAGAGAACGTGGACTGCCACCGTGGAGCTCCTTCTCTGGCTGTGGACTGCACCACCGTGGAGAAAGTGGGCTGCATCACCGTGGAGTTCCTCCTCCGTTTGCCGCCAAAAAAAAAACCACCCCCACCCGTCAAACCACCGCCGGAGCTTCTCCTCCGGCCAGGGACACCGCCGGCGTGCTTCCCGGCAAATTTCGGCGCCTCTGGAGGGCCGTGGTCCACGGCCTATTCCATGGACCGGCAGCCATGGCAGCCATGGCTGCCGGTGAACCAAATGCCAAATAAAAAAAAACAGGACGAGCTGCTCCAAAATCGTGCAGCATCAAAATGTGTGCAAAAATCTTAGAAAATTCATAACTTCTTCATTTCAAACCTGATTTAAGTACCGTTTGCGTCGTTGGATTCCATAAATCAAGCTCTACCTATTGGTGGTTTCAATCTTATTAATTTTACCATTCCATGATCATTAATTATAATTATTAAATTTTTATTAATCATTAAATGGGTGTGTGGTGCTTTGACTTGAAATATATTTTTTCATGAACGTACTCTAATTTCACACTTTTCAAAGATATTTTTAAAATAATTAGTTTTGCAAGAAAGTCCAAATTAATTATGAAATTAGGTTATTAAAAGAATGTTAGCACCAATAATTAACTAAAATACTTAAAATATCGTGCAAATCCATGATTTATCACACCCCCAACTTAAATATTGCTAGTCCCTTAGCAATGCAAAAAGTATAACCATTGTCCACAAAGATTATCCTTACAAAAATAGATCAAGGTTTGAAAGTAAAAAGATCTAGCAAGTATCACTAACTAAGTATTGAGTTTCAGAAATAAATTTTGCAGTCAGCATAATTAGAAACTTTCTTAGAGTTCATCTAAAGATCTACAGCACTTGTGTTTGTGATGACTAACTTAACATTTCGGTACTAGTTTGCAAGAACAAATGTATCTTTGATTAACACTTACTTTGGTTTTCTATACATCCCTAAATTAAGCTTATGAACTGAGTTAGCTTCACACTACCTGATTTTTTTTTTTTTTTTTTTTTTTTTTTTTTTTTTTTTATTAATAAGAGTACATATTGGGTTGCCTCCCAACGAGCGCTAAGTTTAATGTCTTCAGCCAGACATAATGCAGCTCAGTTTAGTGTGGGTCAGTTAATGTTACTGGTCAATGGTTCGATTTGTTGATATTCCTTCAATGTATGGTTTTAAACGTTGACCATTTACCTTAAAGAAGTTTCCTGACCTAGGATCATAAATTTTGACAGCACCATGGGGAAAAACTTGGTTAACAATGTAAGTCCATCCCATCTAGATCTCAATTTTCCAGGAAATAATCGAAGCCTTGAATTAAATAACCAGACTTGTTGATTTGGCTTAAAGATTTTCCTAGAAATAAATTGATCATGAAAGGCTTTCATTTTCTCTTTATAAATACGCGAGTTTTCATAAGCATCTCGTCTCAGTTCATCTAGTTCACTCAGCTGCAATATCCGTTAGAACCAGCTTGCTTTAAATCAAAATTTAATTGCTTAATCGCCCAATAGGCTCTATGTTCAAGTTCTACCGGAAGATGACATGCTTTTCCAAAGATCAGCCTATAGGGAGACATTCCAATGGGATTCTTGTAAGCTGTCCGATAGGCCCATAATGCATCATCTAATCGATCTGACCAGTTTCTACGATCGGGCCTAATAGTCTTTTGCAAAATGTTCTTGATCTCCCTATTGGATACTTCTACTTGGCCACTTGTTTGCGGGTGATAAGGTGTAGCTACTTTATGTTGACCCCATATTTTTGCAAAAGCATTCGAAATTGGTAGTTTGTGAAATGGGCACCTCCGTCACTAATGATGGCACGAGGAAATCCGAACCTAGAGAAGATATTCTTTTGAACAAACTTTATGACTACCTTATGATCATTGGTTCGTGTAGCCATTGCCTCAATCCATTTAGAACATAATCGACAGCCACCAAAATATATTCAAAACCATTAGAGGGTGGAAAGGGTCCCATAAAATCAATTCCCCAACGTCAAAGATTTCAACTACCAAGATTGGATTTAAAGGCATCATGTCTTTTCTTGAAATATTTCCTAAGGCTTGACATTTAAGACATTCTTTGCCAAAAGTATAGGCATCCTTAAACAAAGTCGGCCAGTAAAATCCGCTTTGCAAAACTTTAGCCGCAGTTTTTTCGACCAGAAAAATGTCCTCCGCAGGCAAGGGTGTGGCAAAAATTCAAATACTCAGATGTTCAGATTCAGGAACACATCTACGGATGATTTGATCAGCACAGATTCGAAAGAGTTCAGGATCTTCCCAAAAGTAGTTTAATTTGAGCAAAGAATCGATCCTTTTCATTCTTGGACCAGCCATCAGGGATTTGTCCAACCACTAAGTAGTTCACAATATCTGCAAACCAAGGGGCCTTTGCATGTGAAACTGCTAAGAGTTGTTCATCTGGAAAAGATTCTTCAATTGATGCAGGTTCACACTCTTCAACTAAAATCCTAGATAGATGGTCTGCTACAACATTCTCGGATCCTTTCTGTCTCGAATTTCAATATCAAACTCTTGTAGCAGTAAGATCCATCTAATCAATCATGGTTTAGCATCTTTCTTTGAGAGCAGGTATCTCAAAGCCGAGTGATCCGAATAAACCACAATCTTGGAACCTAAAAGATATGATCTAAACTTTTCCAGGGCAAACACCACGGCTAGCAACTCCTTTTCAGTAGTGGTATAATTTTTTTGGGCATCATTCAAAGTTCTACTAGCATAATAAATCACTATGGGACATTTGTTTACCCTTTGGCCCAAGACAGCTCCTATGGCAAAGTCTGAAGCATCACACATGATTTCAAAAGGTAGTGACCAATCTGGGGTTGGATGGTTGGGGCTTGGGTCACAGCTTCCTTTAGAAACTCAAAAGCCTTAAGACAATCTTCATCAAAATTGAAAGGAATGTCCTTGGCGAGCAGATTACACAAAGGACGGGAATTTTGGAAAAGTCTTTGATGAAGCGAAGATAGAATCCTACATGGCCGAGAAAAGATCGAATTTGTTTGATAGAGATGGGTGGAGGAAGTTTAGAGATCAATTCAACCTTTGCTTTATCTACCTCGATCCCTCTCTTAGATACAATATGTCCTAAAACAATCCCTTCTCGAACCATGAAATGGCTCTTCTCCCAACTCAGAACTAAATTAGCCTCAATACATCGTTTTAAAAATTTCTTCAAATTATTGAGGCAACTCTCAAAAGATTCTCCAAAGACTGAAAATCATCCATAAAAATTTCCAAGAAATCTCCTATCATGTCCGAGAAAATTGATATCATGCACCTTTGAAAGGTTGCAGGTGCATTACACAAACCGAAAGGCATTCTATGGAAAGCAAAGGTTCCAAAGGGACATGTGAAGGTGGTCTTTTCCTGGTCTCCTGGATAGATAGCTACCTGGTTGTATCCTGAGTATCCATCTAAGAAGCAAAAGTATTGCTGGCCAGCTAATCTTTCTAGGATCTGATCAATAAATGGTAAGGGAAAGGTCTTTGCGGGTAGCTGCATTAAGTTTTCTATAATCTATACAAACACGCCACCCAGTAGAAAGTCGTGTTGGCACTAAATCCCCATGGTCAGTACGGACAACCGTGAGTCCAGATTTCTTTGGAACGACTTGAGTAGGACTCACCCAATGGCTATCAGAAATAGGATAAATAACCAGCATCTAACCATTTAATCACTTCCTTCTTGACCACTTCTTGCATGTTTGGGTTGAGCCGTCTTTGCATTTCTCTAGTAGGCTTGGCACTATCCTCAGTATAGATATGGTGCATACAAATTGATGGACTAATGCCTTTTAAATCAGCAATGGCCCATCCTATGGCCTCCCTATGTGTTTTCAGAACATCTATCAATTGGTTTTCCTGCTCAATGGTTAGGTCAGACGCAATGATCACAGGCAGGGTTTTGTCAGGTCCTAAAAACACATACTTAAGTGATTCAGGCAAAGTTTTTAGTTCAAGTTGTGGTGGGGCCTGAATCAAAGGGTGCAAAGGCTCAGTTCCTAGGTCAGGTAAGGATTCAGTTTGCATTGACCAAGGTGGTGAAGGTTGAGGTGAATCAGGTAGGGCATTTACCTCTTGGACTTGGGTTTCAGTAATAGGCTCATCATCTTCCATCAAATTGGAGGAAAATTCAGACTCAACAATCTCATCTACTAAACTAATCACAGAACAATTTTCCTCCTCTCGAGCAAACTTTGAGGCATTAAAAATATTGATTCTCACCTTTTGATCCCCAAAAGAAATGTCCATAGCTCCCGTTTTACAATTGATATTGGCATTGGCAGTGGCTAGGAATGGACGACCTAAGATTATGGGATTCTGATTTAGCTCTTGGGATGGTTCCATGTCTAGTATAAGGAAGTCTACTGGGAAATAACATTGGTTCACTCTAACTAAGACATCCTCAATCAAACCACGTGGTGTCTTGACAGATCTATCGGCTAGTTGAAGAATGACTGACGTGGGTTTTAGTTCACCTATCCCAAATTTTTCATAGACCGAGGTTGGAAGAAGGTTCACACTAGCTCCTAGGTCTAACAGGGCTCGGTCAAAGGTAATGCCTCCTATAACACAAGAAATCAAAGGAGCACCGGGGTCTTTCATTTTCTGAGATAATTGATTCAACAAAACTGCACTTACATCCTCAGACAAAATGATTCTCTTTATGGTTCGTGGCTCACGCTTTTGGGTGCAGAGTTCTTTGAGAAATTTAGCGTAAGCTGGAACGTGCTGAATTGCATCGAGGAGGGGTAAATTAATATGAACTTGCTTGAATAATTCCATTATCTCCTCGTTGCGTGCTCCTTGCTTTTTACGGGAAAAGCCAGCTTCTAGGGCTGAAGGGAACGGGACTCTAGGTTTATAAGTCT
Source organism: Areca catechu (assembly GCA_021397845.1). Lineage (NCBI taxonomy): Eukaryota > Viridiplantae > Streptophyta > Magnoliopsida > Arecales > Arecaceae > Areca > Areca catechu. The sequence continues at coordinate 90,822,505 of CM038049.1, read as the reverse complement.
CAGGTAATTCATCTGCTTTCTTCTTCCCTTTCTCATTTAAATCGGAACCAGTATTAGTACTAGTCCCGGGCTCAGGCTCTTCTACATGGTTAGTCTCATCTTCTAACTTCTCATTCTTGCTAGCATCAGTACTAGCCTCTCTCTCCTGGTTTTGATATGGGTCCCTAAGAATCCTACCACTTCTAAGCTCAGAAATTGCTTTAGCATTCTCAAATTGAGGGTTCTTAGGTGGAACATTAGGCTGAAGAATGAGTGGGTTGTTTCTAGGATTCGGTATTGGTTGACTCGGTAGTTGACCTGGTTCTCTCCTCATAGTAGATTCAGCTAACTGTCCTATTTGAACTTCTAACCTGGCGATAGATTGTTGTTGGGTCATGATTAATTGTTGAAGTTGATCAAACCTATCGTCGGCTAGATTGGTCTGTTGAGGAGGTTGATATGATGACTGATGATGATATGGTGGCTGATATGGTGGCTGAGCAGGCTGACTAGGTTGACCTCTATTATAGGCATAGTTTTGGTATGGGGCCTATTTTGAAAGTTCCGTGCAGGAGGAGTTTGGGTCTGAACCTGAGTCTGTTGTGGTTTCCAAAAAATTAGGATGGTTTCTCCACCCGGGTTATAAGTATTTGAAAATGGGTCATTACCCGGCTTGGAGCAACCTTGAGCAGCTTGGACTTGTTCTTGGATGTAAGGTGGTAACTGTGCAATCGTAGGACATTCATTCATTTGATGGGCTGGGCTAGCACAGATAGAACAAATCTCCTGATGATTAGAGGGTGATGGGTATTGTGATGGTATTGTGCAGGAGATTGAGATTGTTGACTGAGGGCTAGGACTTGATCCAATTTTTGAGAAAGGAGGTCGACTGTATCTAATCTTTGGGATATTAGGTTTAAGTCGACATTGGAATTTGAATGTGTAATTCATAAATCCCTGCCCGCTTTTGGTGAGGAATCGATCTTTCATATGAAGTCAAAGAAGCATGGTTGATCGAATTTTCACTTAGGGTTTCAAACAAGGTATAGGCCTCATCCTCACTTCTACTCATGAATGCACCTCCACAAGATGCATCCACCATCTGTCTATACTGGTCTCCTAATCCCTCATAAAAAGCTTGGACAATTTGCCACTTAGACAGACCATGATGTGGGCATTTTTTAAGGAGTTCCTTAAGTCTCTCCCATGATTCATGAATTTGTTCACCAGGAAGCTGAGCAAATCCAGTGATGGCTCGCCTCATGGTGTTGGTTCGACCTATAGGATAGAATTTCTTAAGGAACTCGTGCTGCATTTCAGCCCAAGTTCGAATTGGTTTCCCTAGTGTGCCAAGCCAGTACTTGGCCTTATCCTTAAGTGAGAAGGGGAACAAGGTTAGCCTAAGGGCATCATCATCAGTGAAATCTTGGATCTTCACCGTAGAACAGATTTCTAAAAACTCATCTAGATGCTTATAAGGATCTTCGTTGGTATTCCCATAAAAGGAAGGGAGCATCTGGATTGTGGCAGACTTGATCTCATATTGTCTAGCAGGTATTTCAGGTAAATGGATACAAGTCGATGGGTTGTAGGTGGAAGGAATAAGTATTCCTTCATCTGTCTAGGTGGTTCTTCTGGGGTTCCCAGCCATTTGATTTTTTGGTGTACTATGGATCAGCCGTTCAATTTCAGGGTTGAAGTCAACTAGGTCTGTAAATAGAGATCTTCTACCGTGCATGAAACAGTGCAACCCAAAAATTTTTTATTTTATTTTATATATATATATGATTTTTTTGTTATTTTCAAACACTTATCAAACAGACTTTATCCTAGGCTCCCTAATTCTAGACAGCTCCTAACTTCCAAGACCGCCTTGGAGCCCTCCAAGTCAAAGACCAATTAGCTAACTGGCCAGGTAAGGGTAAGGTCGGTGGAGTTTCCCTCTTTGCTTGCCTTAGACACCAATTGAAAATTGGCCAGGTAAGCAGATCCAACCACCTTCCTTCGGGACGTAATCCCTGAACCCCTTTCCTAGACACCAGTCAACCAACTAATCTTGACCCGGTCCAACTCTTCCGGTGCCCTGTCCTATTGAGCTCGAGTTCCTTAGAGCTGACGTCTAGTTAATTTTATTTAGAAGGCTTAGGTATGCAAAATGAGGGGTGATGGTTTGTGGGCTAAGGAAGGGTATTGAACTCCCCACTTATCTTGTTTATGGAAAAGTGCCCTTAAGATGATTATGAGATTATGAAATGCAATATGATGTCCAAAAAAAAGTTATAAACACACAAAATTAATTAAAGCTATATATATTTTTTTTAGTTTTGTGATTAAGTTTCTAATCCTAATAAATTATGAAATGTCTGGGCGATTTTTTTTTTTTTTTTTTTTGGATTTTGCAGAAAAGATAAATTTACCTAAATGAATCTAAAAATGAAAAAAAAAAAAAAATTTTTTGTTTGAAATTTAATTTGAATTTTTTTTTTAAATTTGAAATTTG